>BGNK01004192.1:0-58395 GCA_003297005.1 Symbiodinium sp. clade A Y106
CCCCCCAACCCCCCGCTTTCTTTTTACGCCGTGCAGGCTTTCTTTCAAGAACATTGCATCATCAACAAGACTTGCTTCGCGCGCATAATTGTTATAGACCTGTTCAAGTACCATCGTGCAGGCAGTCTATTTGCAAACGGGGGAGCTACGTCCCCCCCCAACCCCCGTTTTCTTTTAAGCTGTGCAAGGCCACGTCAAGTATCATCCTGCCAGCAAAAACAGAACCCATATGAACCCTTTCAGAACCCACGACAAAGAGGTTGTGTTTGCAAATGGGGGGGGGGGCTGCGCCGCCCCCAACCCCACGCTTTCTGTTTACGCCGTGCAGGCTTGCTTTCAAGAACATCGCAATATCAGCAAGACTGGCTTCACGCGCACAACTGTTATAGAGCTTTTCATTCCCATCATGCTGGCAGTCCATTTGCCAACTGCGGGGCTACGTCCGCCCCAATCCCGCACTTCTTTAAGCTGTACAAGCTCACGACAAGTATCATCCTGCCAGCAAAAACAGAACCCATATGGCCCCTGTCAGAACGTGTGATAAAGACGTCGTGTGTGCAAATGGGGGGGGCTGCGCCCCCCCCCCCCCCCAACTCCCCCGCTTTTCTTTTTACGCCGTGCAGATTTGCTTTCAAGAACATCCTACCATCAACCAGAACTGTTTCAATAATCCATCATGCAGGCAGATGGGGATCGCTTCAAGCACAATCCTGCCAGCTAAGACAGAACCCATATGGACCCTCTCGGAACCCGTGATAAAGAAGATATATGATGAGCCGGAATAACTAAATGAAGGGGCGTGTTTAAGATACAAGATGAATCGGAGTCGTCAGGTGAGGGGTCCGTATTTAAGATATATGATGAACCGGAATCGGCAAATGAAGGGAGGTGGCGTGTTTAAGATATATGATGAACCGGAATCGCCATATGAGGGGGCGTGTTGAACATATATGATGAACCCGAGTCGCCAAGTGACGGGGGAGTGCTTAACAGATATGAGGAACGGGAAAACCACACGAGGGGGCGTGTTTAAGATACAAGATGAATCGCAGTCGTCAAGTGAGGTGGCCACGTTCAAGATGTATGATGAGCCGGAATCGCCAAATGAGAGGGCGTGTTTAAGATGTATGATGAACCGGAATCGCCACATGAGGGCGCCGTATTTAAGATACCTGATGAACCGAAATCGCCAAATGAGGGGAGGGGGGCGTGTTTAAGATATATGATGATTCGGAATCGTAACCCCTCAATAGCTTGAGGCAAAACAACAATTCGCAATCGAAATCCTCGAATAGCTTCGCGCAAAACGAAGGCAATTCGGAATTCCCGACGAGCTTCGATGCAGAAGAAGCCCTGCAAGTGGAAATTCCCCAACAGCNCAATTCGCAATCGAAATCCTCGAATAGCTTCGCGCAAAACGAAGGCAATTCGGAATTCCCGACGAGCTTCGATGCAGAAGAAGCCCTGCAAGTGGAAATTCCCCAACAGCTTGAAACAACAGAATGGCCAAAAAGGGCTCTTCCCCAATAGCTTGCTGCAGAAGAACAATCCACAGATGGGAATTCCCCAATGGATTGCTGGCAAAAAAAGACGCTATCCCAACAATTTCCCAAAAGGATGTTGCGTAAGAAGACGCTACAAATGCAACTTTCCCAAGAGCTTGTTACAAAAAATGGACCCCCAAAGTGGGACTTCCCCAATAGCTTGATGCAACAAAGAAACCCTGGAAATGGAACTTTCCCAATAGTTTCATAAGAGCTTGCTGCACAAGAAGCCCAATAATTGGACTTCCCCAAATAGCTTGCTGCAAACAAGAAACCCTGCAAATGCAGCCTCAAATCAAACTGAAACAAAGCTTGGCCGCACCTTCTAAAAAGCCACGTTTGGCCGCACCTTCTAAAAAAACCCCTCCGCCAATTCTTCATGGTTGAATAAAAGCTCGTTGTGAGTAAAAGAGACAAGCAAGTAAACGTTCCACAGCTTCCGAGGACCAATACTATGACCAGGTTGCACTTTAAGGAGATCGCCCCCCCCCAAAACAAAGCTCCCACGTACAAGTACTTGCAGCGTAGTAAACGAAGTGGAGTTGTTGTGGAATTGTGGTTGTTGGTGGGACTTCGAAGTTCGCTGCTTGACCCAGAGACCTAGGAACGTGGGACCACTGTAGGCGCTGGCTTTCCCTGACTCGGAAACAAAAGCGGAAGAAAACAAACCTCCCCTTCGTTGATCTTAGCAAGCATGTGCGACCATCCCAAGCTGGTAACACGAAGCAAGCAAATGTCCATGGTCTGCGAGCAACAAAGAACTAAATACAAGCATTGGCCAGTGCCATCCGATTTCAACTTCCGAAGACCAGAGGCGCAGACTTGAGAGCATTACAGAGATCTGATCTGCCACTCGCGCAACAGGGAGCCTTTTCCAGTCTCTTGGCATGGTGGGACTGCATCAGCGGAGAGCATCTGTAGACATGCTCAAAACGTGTCCTTGTAAAAACGGAATATTCAAGAAACCAAAGATCTGCTCTGCGAACTGTGCCATTCATGAACATGGCCTGTGCCATCCGCGCTTTTTCGCCCAAACTGCAAGCAGTTCGAACTCCCCCGCCGTGCGGAAAGACGGGAACCCTCACGCTTAAGAGCAGAGCAAGTTTCTTAGCAAGTGAATATCTCCCCCCGGAATTGGGACCGGGCCAGCTCGTTTTTGACGCCTGCAAATTTGCGCGCCTGTGTCACCACCGAATGCAAGAAAGAATGAGGTTCGATGAGCCTCAATGCAAGTTTGACAGCACTCCTATGCGCAACCTGATCTAAGATGATGATGACGTGGTTGGAGGACCAGGGATCTGTTTGGATCTCAAATGGTTGGGCCCTCCACAGGCTGTCCTGTGGTGATTCGACGGCTACAATTCGCGGCCGCTTGAGCTGGTAGCAGTAGCAGTAGCAGTAGCAGTAGCAGTAGCAGTAGCAGTAGCAGTAGCAGTAGCTGTAGCTGTAGCTGTAGCTGTAGCTGTAGCAGTAGCAGTAGCAATAGCAGTAGCAGTAGCAGTAGCAGTAGCAGTAGCAGTAGCAGTAGCAGCAGCAGTGTACTAGTAGTCAGCTGTTGTCGTTGTGGTCATCGTCATTTGTTCGTGGTTGTCGCTGGTATAAAAAGCAACTACCGTAAGGTAATGTACACAAATGCGAGCACAACATCGCCTGGCCTGCTAGTGGCTAGTGGTCCTTTGAATGGTGTGTGGAGTGCATCAGAGTGTGATCAATTGCAGAGTTTCTTGCCGTGATTGTTGAGACAATATGTTGAAATCACGTTCAAACCAGAGCCATGCGTTTGCTGATGTTATGATTCCAGCGGTCGTCCTTGCTCGGCAGGTCACCAAGTTTCTGAACAAATGGGTGGTGAAGAGCGAATCTGCAGGATATTCCTCGCAGTGCCCTCAAAGTGTGTAATGCCTTCCGGCACCTGCTGTGTATTTTCCATGGCGACACATAAAACCTCCGACTTTCTGACAGTTTCGTGAATGATGCCATCAAACAGGTGTACGAGGCAGGTGCTTCGAAGGCGGTTGCTGGCTGTGGGCGTGCGGTGCCTGCAGGCGATTGTCGCGATGGACATGGACCTGACCGAAACTTTCAAAATGTTTGATAAAGATGGGGATGGGACTGTCGACATCAAGGAGGCGAAGCAGGCCAGAGCCGAACACATTTGCATGGCTCTCTTGATCCGAAGTTTTGAAGCCTGACTTCGTTCTGCCGTTGGTGCTTGTGTTCAGGTTCTAGAGAAGTTCAACCTCGGCTTGTCGTGTGTTCCTCAGTGCACATGTGTCAGATGCAGCTTCTCATGGCAAGATCTGGCAGCAATAGCTCCGCCACATGTGATGCAAGGTCATCCCAGATAGATCGTCTTCTTGGTGCGGCACTGACTACTGATTGTCTTCCACACTGAACGTTGCACACATGCGGAGGCCAGCTCTTTGCTACCTCCGTTGTTGCCGCTGACTCCGTGCGACTTTCCGTCCAGGATGCTTCTTCGAGGAAAGTGGTGGCAATGCTCTCGATAGCGGTGACAGGAGTTCCTGGGGCACTTCACCACGGTCTACTCTGCGACAAACAATGCAGACCTGCCGCGATGGCTCGCTCCTCAAAATACTCGGCGAAGTTCGTCACACTTTCGCATTACGCCTATACTGTATGAGCATATAGGAGTTTTTTAATCGTACTCTCTGAGCCAGCGTGTAGAAACCGAGCTGCAGTTTTGCTGCTTGGGCTGTTTGTTGTCGCTTGAGACATTCACTCAGGTGTCTCGATACGCTGGGGCAAATCGGTCGGCTGATCATCAAGACGAAGGTGCGTCTTCCAGAGTCGTTCCCAATTGCACAGCTTCAACCCTTCGAGTGTGATGCTGTTTGCACTTCGCCCAAGTCTGTTGTTGGGTGCAGGCACCTGGTGCCGTCCTCAGGCTGTTGCAGCCGCTGCCCGTGATGTTTGCGAAGCCGTGCAGAGGATCAAGAAAGCAGTGGTGTCCAACATATCATATTCGTGTGGCCTTTACCAGAAGTTTGACACATGCAAGAAAGTTGTACAGCAGTAGAGCCAGCCAGGCATAACCCAGACATGCCTGCAGTTTCTGTCACAAAGTAGCTAGGCCATCCGGGGCGTGCACTTTGCCATGCAGAGTGCTTTCCTCCTGTTCATCATGCAGCACGGAGTGGCCTGCGGACTGCAGCCCTAGTCTTGAATCCAGAAGGGTGGTGAAGGTTGTCCCTACTTGGAGGTTCATGGATAGTTATAAGTGGGGTTAGAAGTCCTTTAATATGGGTTATAAGTATAGTTACTCTACTTATAACCCTTAACCCTGCTTATAAACCTGCAGAAGATTCCTCAGATTCATGCACGAGGCTGCAGGAGTTAGGGGGTTCTGATGGACGGTGAACTTTGAAGGCTGCTTCCCCCCCCCCCCCNCCCCCCCCCCCCCCCGCGTGCGGAGGTCCTGGCCACAGAGAGACGACAAAGATTGAAAACGTCTCCTCAAGGTGGCAGTACCTGGGCTGCAGCCGCGATGGCAGGGTCCGCATTCAGGTGGTAAGCGTGCACCTGTCGGTCGGTAGTTTTAGTTGCCAGCATTTGGCCAGGTACTGGACCTAGTGACAGGCGACGAACAGAGTCCTACAAACTAGTACTGGGGGGTGTTTTCAATTGCGATCTACTTCTGGTTTTTTGTGAATTTAGCCGACGTTCTGCTTCTGAGACCCAAATATTCGGGCATGCATCATCTTGCAATCTGTGAAATCTGTGACATATGCCGCACGAGGCATCGTGCTAGTAGACGCAAGGCCAGAGGCCTGCAAGAATTGCTTGATAACGCCAGCATCCAGGCGTGTCCTGTCCACATTTGCAACCTGTGCGACTGCTCGTAGGTTGAGCATGCCGGCGAGGAACATGTCTTCAAAGGCCTTGATGGCAGCGCGCCGCATCCGTGCATGCTGTATCTCGTAGCAATGCACGAGCGCAGGCGAGGTCGTGGCAGCGCTGGCGGAAACTGCGGAGGCTCTGACAGAGACAGCTGGGGACTGCTGGTCGCGAGCTCGGTCGACAGCGAAAGAGACACTGCGACATACAGCTTTGAACGAATGCTGCCTCCGTCTGTGACTTTGTGGAGGAACTGGCGTTTGCAGCGCCGGCACCAGTTTTCCCGATAAAGACTTGAGCCAGCTCAGCATCCATTGGCGACAGCAGCTGTTGGAACCCTACGTGCCCGAGAACATAGGACCTGATGACGTTCCCTGATGGAGCGCTTGGTGTTCAGCACGAGAAGCTCGGACCGTGGCAACACGGTGCTGACAGTGTCCAAGACCTTCGCATACCAATTTGCGAGTGGCAAAAAGGCCACGCGGTGACGATGCATTGACAGTAGTCTGTGAGCTGATGGACAGAGGAGTGCAGGCGCGTTTGCGATGCCAGCTGACTTAGGTGCAGGAGATGGCGAGTCCGGAGATGCTACCAAGATGGTGCCCCTGACTTGTATCCGATTGGGTGGCTGTAACTTCAAATCACAGAGCGCAGGAAGCCCAAAGCAAGAAGTCAAAGCTGAAGGGTTGATTTCGTCAAGAATGGCCATGTGCAGCTACATGGCTCTCTCTGCTACGCTGCTACGCTGGATATTTCAATGTTGTTAAACAAGAATGTCAGTGCAGACCACCCCGCCGGAAGATCGTTTGTTTTTTGAAGTCCTGCACCCCGATATGCCGGATCGCCTGAGTGCCATGCTTTCTGGCTATGTCACTATGCGTCTCCCCCAAAAATAGTTCAGCGCAAATTTTTTAGTGGATCAGTCAACGTGGCACTTCGAGTGCATTTCCTCGTACATTACGAGTATCTAGATGCTAGTATTACTAGTAGATCAGAGGCATTGCAAGCCACTGTAAGGCTGGTCGCACGAGGACCTTGACGGTTCAGAGCATTACCATGCTTCAGAAACGGAAACGAGGTGTTCAGACAGGCTGCTGTCAGGAACAGAGCACTGGCTTGAAGCGTCGCCTTTCGACCAACGTCTCCAAGTCCAGGATAGCTGACTGGTTTGGGACCATAGACAGAACTTGGAAGAAGTGTCATTGCAGACTTAGGAAGACAGTGTGCAGGGTTGGCCATTTTGCCTGGAGTTGCTTGCTTGTATTTGCTTGCGCTTGATTGCCAGTCCCAAGTCTTCCAAGAGATCGACACGTCCGGTGATGGAATTCTGCAGCTGGACGAGTTTGTTGCTGGCATCGAGAAGGTGCCCCTGCTTCGAAGACCACCCTGGTCGTCTGCCATGCTCCCTGCAAATAGAGCGCCGTTTGCTTCGCAGTTGCCGGGATTGGACAAGTTAATTGTGGACGGGGAGCGCCTTTCGTCAAAGCCCCAGCCGCCTTCTTTCCTAGGAAGTTCTTTTCAGGCGTGTGAATCGGAGTCGAGAGCTGCAGGCACGAGAAGCTTGTGGACATTTCAAAGATCTTGGACGTGACGCAAGACGGCACTCTAAACTATCTGGAGTTTCAGCAGGCCAGCAGCTTCTGAGAAATTCTGAGAAACTGAGGCGGCGAAACTGAATGTTGCACTGATGATGCGCAGGCTTTCCAACTGAAAGGTCAAGGCACAGCAGACTTGGAGAACAGCTTGGTGGAGGCCCTTCGGCCCTTCAATAATCTTACCTGTCCGCACAGATGCGCTTTCGTCAGTGAATACATGTCATCGCTGCAGGACCTCACCACGTTGCTCTTCCGCCAGCGGCCCAAAGAGACTGAACAGACTCTAAAGACTTATGCTTAATTCGTCCTGAGATGCCGAGAGTCAGACACCATTTCCACTAAGCATTCCAGTTTTCCATTATTGGCCAACCTGGTGCATAAGAGGCATTTCAGCTGCCCGGGGATTGGTCGCCGGCGTTGCGTTCGTGGGGCTCCACGCTTCCGCAAAAGGGAAGAACTGGCCGTGCAGCCGGGTTTGGGTAAGCGGAGCTTTCGGTGGAGGGTCTGTTGCAGTGGAGAACCACTGCCTCAAGCAGGAGCAGCAAACGAGAAGGGAAGCATTGTGGTGCACATGAACATGGCCTTGGGTGGGTCCGGTGCGGGAAAGAAGCACAACTTAATTAGCAGCCCCTCAGCTTCGGACATCAAGGGCAGAGCACATGAACAAGTTTGACCAATGTTCTCTTGGTGTTGCCTTGACCGCAGTCTCCCAGCGAAAGGACCCAAGCATCCCCAGGCTGCAGAAAAAAAGTCTCAATTGTGGAGCGCTGCCGAGCGCATGTTGCAAAGGTTATCGAGTTCACATCCGGACCGGCTGCCAGTTTCTCGATGAGGTAGACAGTTGCAAGGTCTTGAGCGAGGCCTGCCTGGTGAAGCTGCTCATGAAGTTCTGCCGTCAGTCTGCCCAGTTGCCAAAGCCGGAGCCAGGATTTCGAGAATGTGCTTCGGGGCGTGAACAGCGCCCTGCATTCGCCCTGGCCTCGAAGTTTTGCGGGGCAGAGTGCTGCTGACAAGCTTTGCAGCTTGTGCGCTTCGGGTGTCATGTCCTGAGGAACGAACAGGGCATTTCAGAATCGCAAATCAAGCACCTGTCTTGTGCGCTGACTGTGGAGGACATGCCGCCAGTGTTGTTGTAGCCGCAGATAGTGAGAAGAGCGAACTGCGATCTCATGACATCTCATGGCGATGATGTCCGTCGGCAGTGGTATATGGTGACGGTGACGGGGTCCAGACTAAATTCGGACCTTCGGAATTATGCTGCACGAGGGTAGTGCAGTGGGTGCTGCCAACCCTTACAGCACCGGCTGCTGGTAAGCTAAGCAAACCACGGAGACGGAGCCAGCAACGAGAAAGGCAAGAGAGAGAGCGGAAGGAAGAGCGAACACTGCGTAGCTCAAGCCTGGAACCCGCGCCCCGGACCCAAGACCTGCTTATCATTCAAGTCCAACTAGTCGAAGAGCAGGTGGTGAGCAGAAGGGGGGCGTTAGCTTTCTAAACCTGTAAGTATGATTTGAATCGGGAACCCTTGTTGCGGTGTCGTGCACGGTCCTGCGCCACCGCAAGGTGGAGCCACGAAGTGGGGTGAAGCTTGGCCAGGGTTCTTTGGTTTTGCATACCTGGCCCACGGCCAAGTAAGTTGCGGTACCTAGCGGTCCCCAGAGCTGACCCCAAGTGTTTTGAAACAGGGGTGACAATTCATTAGAACATACTGCAGATTTTTGGAGCTGCCTTTGGAGCTCAAAAAGCAAACACAGAAAGAGTCACGACAACTGCAGCGAAGACTGCTGGGGCAAGTTTGGAAATGCACGCAAAACGAAGTTCGTTTTTGAGGCGGGCCCACCCGTGCGATACTTGACTTGGATCTCGAGCGAACGCATCAACACGGGGGTGGGGAGGGCAAGGGCGGGACATGACACTAAAACGACTTGTGGTCAGGGCTCTCCGAAAGACAAAGCTCTTGAGGAATAAATCGTCCATGGTTCTATATAGCTGCTTCCACACTTCTGTAGCAAGCCCGAATTCGGGCCTTCGACGGGCGGGGCCGGCTTGACACAATTCAACTTGAGACAAGAGGAAGTGAGCGGTGTTCTCATGGGCAGCGAACATGCTGCCGCACAGGATGAAGAAGGCTCGATTGTCGGCTATGATGCATTCCTCAGGCCTCTTGCAGTCCTTAGAAGTGCAGGCTCTGGTAGGTGTTGATGTTCGCAGCTTTGTCGTCAGGTCCTTTGTGATTGTGGACACGACGGACGGGACTGTGATCAAGTCGTTTCACTGAGTCAGCTGAGTGCAAGCATGGGGGTTAGCTTGAAGCTCAAGGTCCCTCAGGTACTCCGGTGACCTGTGTGGGATACACGCAGCTGCTGAGCCTACACTCGTACAACATTCCTTGCCTTTGCTTTGTCCTTTGCTTGCCTTGCCACAACGCGGCACTTTGCTGACAGAAGCCACAAAGTCAACAAGATAATGGTCTCTTGAAGTCTCACAAAAGGGCGATGTGTTCGGTGCCACTAAGTGGCATTTCGCGGCTGCAGAGGACACAGCGTTCCCTCAAAATTCGGCAGAAAAATGCAACTCTCCTGCTGGCCACGGTCTGCCTCTGATGTGATATGGCTTGACATCATATGACCCTTCTTCGCCGAAGCCGTCAAGCGTCACCACATCAGCAGCGGGCAGCAGAGCGAAGGCAGTTGCCCTCAGCCTGGGTCATGATGAGCCTGCGCTGCATTCGAACTACTTTCATGTCTAATACGTACAGTGCAGTCAACGTGTATACCGTGAAGACCCAGGTATCAACAGTCCCCGATGCTGCTCGACGATCCCGCTACGCGGGCTTCGATGGTGTCCCTGTCGGAGGCAAACCGGTGAGCTTGCTGTGCCCGCGAAGGAATTACCCGGAAATGGCGTTGAAAATCAAAACGTGGCCGTGCCTGCTGCTTCTGTTTGCCCTTGCGAG
The DNA here is from genome assembly GCA_003297005.1 of Symbiodinium sp. clade A Y106. Lineage (NCBI taxonomy): Eukaryota > Dinophyceae > Suessiales > Symbiodiniaceae > Symbiodinium > Symbiodinium sp. clade A. The sequence goes on from BGNK01004192.1 coordinate 9,954, forward strand.
GGTGGTTCAGACTCTTTCAAGCGCAAGTGCAAGATTATCTGCACCATGGGTCCTTGCTGCTGGGATGTTCCCATGCTTGTGCTCCTCGGCGAGAGGCATGGTCACCGCAGCCCCACGTGTGCACCTGGGGCCCCTGGTCCCACCAAGGAAGCTCATTGACGAAGGTCTGAACATCGCCAGGCTGAACTTCTCTCACGGAGATCACGAGGCGAGAGCATGCGAGAGCCTTGCACAGAGTGTCCTCTTCGTCCTGGTCAGGGCCACGGCGCAACCGTCGGGCGGGTCCGCGAGGCCTCCAAGCAGCGACCGGACAAGCCGGTGGCGAGACTTGGCCGCTTCTGAGATGCGGAAGGTGTGTAGTCGCGATACCTGCGCGGTGTGTAGTGTACGGTGGTGCAGACTGACCAGGATCTTGCTCGACACCAAGGGCCCGGAAATCCGAACGGGCTTCTTCAAGGATTTGACGGTAGGATTTCTTGTGCAGCGTGCAGGTCTTGCTCGCAACTTATTACCGTGGATCCTTATTGCTGTCAGCGATGAGCCACGACAGCCAAGAAAATTAATCTTTGAAGCCAAGATTGGTTTACAAATATCGCTACAGCCGCTACAGATGATAGCCTCATATCCCCCCGTCCCGTGACGTCCCGTGCCTTTCGTGCCTTTCGTGATCTTCCTCATCGCAGTCTCCAGACTTCTGAAGTCTGGGCCTGGAAGCTCCCAACCCTCCCCCTCGCAGACTGACAACCCTCCCGCACCGAAGAGACGTCGATGCCGCCGCTATCCGCCGCTGGCCGCCGCTGGCGGCCCAAAAGGGCCTCAAACACGGCGGAATTGGCTTAAAGCTTTCTGAACCGCCAACCACAGAGCAGGACCGGCTCCTGTGACTAAAATCCGAGGAACGAAGCCGTGGCGGATTGGGGTCAGGGCAGGGCGGTGCTGGCCTTTTCAGTCGTTGCTCGAGTGACTCAGCACCCGCACCGTAGCCCTCCAAGACAGACATGGCTGAATAGCGTGTCGTTTTTTCAAACTTCAGTGTCTTCTAACATCGTGCTTCTTCACTTTGGCCTCGATGTTCAGTTTTCTTTCCAGCGTTTGTTCGGTTCGCTCAAGGTTCCTGGCCTGGGTCTGGCGCCTAAGTGCTTGCCCTCCTCATGCGGCAGGTTTCCTGCTTGCTGCCAAGGGGCTGCTTGGGGTTGGCAGGTCGGCAAAACGCTTGGTGATATGGAGCACACTCTAGAAAGGGCCGCTCCTGAGCGATTTTTGGAGGAGAGCTTGGCCGGCGGAAAGATTAACTTGAAAGCTGGACAAGATCTGAAACTCGTGAACGACTACGACTTCAAGGTGAGATGCAACTTGCGATGGCTCCGTGCTCTTCGCTATTCCTCTTCACGCTGTCGACTTGAGTCGCTGTCTTTGGAAGGGCGACGAGACTTGCATCGCCTGCAGCTACAAGACCTTGCCAACGGCAGCAGCTAGACTGCACAATCTGCACACATCTCAAACCTCAGCTTGTCAGGCCTCTCTCTTGGCAAGTGCTCACCCAGGTCAAGCCAGGGCAGATTATTCTCGCTGCGGACGGATCTTTGTCATTGAAGGTGAAGAGTACAGGCTCTGATCATGTCGTCACCGAGGCCATCTGCTTTCGTTTGAAACAGTGAAGCAGCATGGTAGGTAGCCGTGTCGCAGGTTCTGAACGACATCTCCATTGGCGAGAAGAAGAACATGTTTTTTGGGTCGCAAGTATTGCGTGGAGCACAAAACCGAGACCTGCGTTCCTCCTGTAGCCCGGGAGTCACCTTTGACTGGCCTCTGCGGGGCTGCAGACTTCCATGAAGTGTCTTCAATGTTCTGAGGAATCTGCCTGGTGTGAAGGTCGAGCTGCCAGTGCTTCAGGACCGAGTGGCACTTGATTTCACCCCTCATTGCGTTTCCCAGACAGATCGGACGGTCGAGGTCAGTCGAACAGAGCAGCCATTCTGGGAGTAGTTGTGGGTTCCTACCCTACTCTGTTGGTAAGATGTCGCTTCAGCTGGTCCGGGTCAGAGTCTTCATGTTGTGCTAGAAGCGATGTATCCTTGCAGCACGCTTCGCTTTTATCAGTTGCTTTCCAGGAGAAGGATAAGAAGGACCTCATTGAGTTTGGCGTGCCGCAAGGCGTCGACTTTGTTGCAGCTTCTTTCGTTCAGGACTGCGCTTGCACAGAAATACAAGCGCGAGAACTGATGGTTCAAAGTCAGCGCTAGAATCTAGCCGCTCGATGCCGGTGCCACGAAGGATGCGGCGGATGTCAAGCTCATCCGGGACACCCTTGGAATGCGCGGGCGTTCGGTCAAGATCATCTCGAAGATTGAGACACCTGTTTGCAGTGCAGCAGGATGTGAGGGTGCTTAGGCTTGGGGAACGATTCCTTGCAAAGCTTCCCCGAGCATGAGCTCTAAAGGGGAGGGGTGGGGAAATGTTGGGATGCAGGCAATTCGGGCAATGCTACATATAGCATGCCGTGTAGTGCAACCTAGTGCGACTCGTTGCACGGAGTGACGTACTACGCCTCGACGTTCGCATCTCCCTCCACTGCTCCGCTCTGCTTTGCTTGGCTGGGCGCGGTGAGCCCTGCCGACTTTTGGGCTCCATGGGGCACCAGAGCCTCCTCATACTCATGGGAATTATGCGCGCGCATACGCGCATCGTTATCAAAGTCCCCTTCCTTTCCGCCTGCCCGAAAATCGTGCTGGGAAGCTCGATGAACCTTGGTGAAGGCCCCCATTGCCAGACCTATACTGAGCATGTGCGCAGAATCGACGTTTAGGGAAGCTCTGAGATGAAAGCCTGCTAACGTCGTTTGACTGACGCGCAGCATTCCTATAGCAGCCAATGAGCATATGACGGCATCGCAGATTGCAGGCCATCGGCTAGCGGCTAGTCTCGTCAGAATTTCGCTGCATGTTGCAAAAGCCCGAATGCGGGCGTACTCTAGCATCCAACACGCCCCCCTTAAAACTACTCGCGGCCATTACTACAAGATTTTCAATCTAGCCAAAGCCCAACAGCCGTGCTGCCACCATCTTTCGAGCTCACATGATCACACGAGCGCACAGCGCAGCACAGCACAGCACAGCACAGCTCGTGTATGTCCATACATATATATATATATGTGTATATATATAGCTGCTTATAGTCTTATAGCTAGATGAGAACAGCTCAAGACTGCGGAGCTAAGCCTGGGAGTCCAAGAGGTGCAAGAGGCAGACAGTGTAGTGAAGGCACTCAGTCGAGTCGACGCAAGCCGAGAATCGAATCGAAAATGAAATTGCGAGGCAGGAAGTCCGGTGGTGTTTCCACTTGTCATGGCTGATTGCGAGAGTCTGCACAATTAGTGTGACAATGACAATACGCGTGGTGGTTCTGTACAACATGTCATGTCTTCTGGTGTGTCTTCTAAGGAACCAGGAAGGCATCAACAACATCGATGAGATCATCGCTGCGAGCGATGGAATTATGGTGGCTCGTGGTGACATGGGCATGGAAATCGATATTGAGAAGGTTTCTGAGCTTGCAGTTTCAGACTGGTTGCAGGTTCAATGTCCACGAGATGGGCACAGAGTGTAGATATGCACATTTGTCAGAGAAAAAGATACTTGGACCGTTCTTGTTTGAATACCCTGAACCAAGCGAACACCATGCACAACCACGAATGATACACGCAAATCGCAATATGGTGTGCAAGCTTGGGAGTAAACAGGTTGGCAGTTTTTGCCGATGGCAAAGGCAGTTTGCAGTCGCGTAGTAACAAAGGAATGCAACAGATTCAGGAAGGGGGGGGGAGTGGAGCGACGAGACTAAGACGATCAGGTGGACATGTGCACATTATGTTCATGAAGCAGTGCCATGCATTGAGTTTTCCACGATTGAGGTTGGCCTCGTACAGAAGATGATCATCATGAAGCCAGGTCCTGAGATGCCGAGTCCAGTCGCTACCTGCAGCCATGTGCTACTTCTGCTGCTTTTTGGTTTGAAGCCCCTTGTCTCTTTCAGGTGCAATGCTGCTGGCAAATTTGTTGTCACAGCTACACAGATGCTGGACTCCATGGAGCGTGCCCCTCGCCCAACACGTGCGGAAGCGACCGATGTTCTCAATGCAGTCCTGGACGGAACAGATGTCGTGATGCTTTCCGGCGAGACGGCCAACGGCAAGTTCCCTGAAGCAGCTGTTGCGACCATGCGAAGAATCTGCGAACAGGCAGAGTCGACGCTGGATTACAAGTCCCTCTACCTCAACATGAGACAGCTTGTTCTGAAGCAGAATATGGGCATGTCTGCAGTGGAGTCTGTCTGCTCCTCTGCAGTCAAGGCATGCGTCGACTCCAAATGCCCACTGATCATTGCCCTCAGTGAGACTGGAACAACGGCAAGGTTGATTGCTAAGTACCGCCACAATCTCAGTTGACCCGGAGCATACAAAAAATCCTGAAGTGTTGTTGCTGGTAGATACCCGGAGCTGAGGTCCCGAGTCGCCCATCCTGTGCATCACAGCTAGCGAGACCAACCTGCGGCAGCTGCTTGCCATTCGCGGCGTCATTCCTATCCTCACCGCGTCCTTCCAGGTTGGGAAGTCGTGTCTGCCTTGAGCAAGAATCTAGCATCCGTATTTGTGCCTTGCGACTCAGGGCACTGACTCCGTCATAGCCAAAGCATTGACACGTGCAAAGGAGCACAACATGGTGGCGGACTTAGGCTTCAAGACGTGTCGTTTGACACTGGCACCTAGACAAGGGGTGTTCCGAGTGATCTCCATTGCAGAGTGTTTGCCTCGTTAGGTGAAGTCTGGTGACATCATTGTGGCTGTACACGGCCAAAAGGACTTTTGAAGGGCATTGCACTTGGATTTCTACAGTGGCTGTCAGCAATTCCCTCTGGGAGGAAGAGTGTCCTGGAGCTTCGAATTTGATGAAGATGGTGACAGTTCCATGAGAAGCGGTTTGGCCTTGGGCCTTGATTTACTTGGTCCTAGTAAAGTCTTGTCAACACTGGTTGAAACTTTTCCAGCTTGTGACAGCACTCCGGAGCAGACAGGTTTTCCGTAAAGAGTGCCAGAGCTGCATCGATTGAGGCTGCTGGACTAGGAGAGAGATCTCTACCATGCGCAGGGAACAAAAGCCGCGCAAGGAAAAATCAAGTGGACTCATCTCGACGGGGCCTTCAGTAGAACCTGGCGACCTGCGTCACACGCCACAAGGCCAACAGCCAACAGTTGATACAATCTTGAATCTGAAGCTCAATCAATGTGGCTACTCCGTGCTTCGCTGCCGCACAGCTTGAAACTACGTAACGACGCATCTCAGCCAGGTGATATACGTGATGAAGAGATGTACGAGTAGCTGCCTCTGTAGAGTATCTTCCTGACCCTTACTCATCCTAAAGTTTCTTCAAAGATCACGTCCATTCCCAACATGACTCTGAGAAGTGTAAAGTCGATGCACAGTTTAAGACTTAAGCAGTAGTGGCTCAGCTCTCAGCATGCCACCGATGGGCAGCAAGGACTCTCGAATGCATCGCCATTTTCAACCAGGAATCTGGCAACCCACAGTAGGGAATGCCAGGACCCGAAGGGACTGTACCAGACACTGGGATTGGAATCCAGCGCCAGCGAAGCTGAGATCAGGCTGTTTGTTTGAAGATGTTGTGTCCAGAAGAACCGTGCCACTCAAGCTGTGCGAGGAAGGCATACAGGCGGCTTGCCTTGAAATACCATCCAGCCGGCGCCTCAAGATGTACGCAGCAGGACAGCCGCGGATGTCTCTGGCTGACATGGGCCACCATGCAGGACAAGAATGCGAGTCAAGATGCCACTGCCGAGTTTTCATCCAAGCTGACCGCGTGCATGCAAATTCTCGTCAACCAGAGACTAAGCACCAGGTTCCAGAAGATCGCTGGCGCCTACGAGGAGCTTGTTAGACGCCAGTCTGACCTCGCACAATGTCCTTCAAGCAGGTGCTGTCAGACTCCGAGCGTCGCACCATGTACGACACCACAGGCTGTGTTGACAGCGAGGACAGCATTGCCTTATGTGCATCGGTCTCTTTGACACCGAGAACAAGCCTTCTGTGGAGGAGTTAGATGATGATGAGGGTCCGCTCCACAATTGCTGGCGGTTTGATATTTGCAGTAGCAGGATTCCTGAACCTTGCCACATCACGACCTGAAACAGTCTGAGCCCGAGGTCTGCTGCATGCCGCGAACTTGTTCAACATGTTCTTCGGGGGTGGAATGGCGCAGGAAGCACTGCCACCGTCTTGTCTAGTTGCTGCTTCAGCCATAGTTAATGCTTCGCCGCAGTGCCATCAGCTTCCCTCTCTGGAAGGGGAGACGTTGACAACCGATCAAAGGTAGCAAGTTAGGAACCCCAGAAGCACATAAGCATAAGCATTTTATGGGGATATCCCCACCTTCTTGGGCTCCATTATTTAAGGGCTGCGCCAGGTGCGGGCAGCGCGAGTTCGTGCACCGAGCAGTAGTCCCTCCCATCTTGGCCCCCCAAAAGCCCGCATCATGAGCATCAGCTGGAAGCCCTGGGCTAGTCGGGGCGCGCCGAGCCCCGCTGATGCTCATGATGCGCGCNGCGCGAGTTCGTGCACCGAGCAGTAGTCCCTCCCATCTTGGCCCCCCAAAAGCCCGCATCATGAGCATCAGCTGGAAGCCCTGGGCTAGTCTGGGCGCGCCGAGCCCCGCTGATGCTCATGATGCGCGCGCCTGCGGTGCGCATCATCACGGCCGCGGGCGGAAGCAGCATCATCGAATTTGCTGCCGCTGCACCGCGCCGTCCAAGAACATGCCCCAACGCCACACGGAAAGCGTGCATGTTTCGCAGCCATTCACCAGCTAATTTCGAGTTTCCGCGTCCGTGCCGGCGACCCCGCAAGGGCGTGCATCACGAGCATCAGCGGGACCCCCGAGACGTGGCGGAGGAGGGTCGGCGGCAATCGCGTGTTTTTCATAAAGGCTTCGCCTTTACGGCTTCGCCAAGCCCTGGCGGCCCACGGCCGCACCCGCAGAAGGGGCCCGCTGCGCTGCCCGATTTAATCGCTGCCGCGACTGCCGCCGACCCTGAAAAGAGGAGCTTCCAACAGGCCACAGATGCAAGCTTAGCGTGTGGAGAGTGGGGCTGGCGGGGCGGAGTCGGGCTGGGTAGGGTTGCGTGGGGTTGAATAGGGTTCTCATCTGCTTAACTGTCCAGCTAAAACCACCCCAAAATAGCTAAAACGAGGAGAATGTAGCACTGACTAGGCCGAGTAAAGCTCGGCGGGGCCGAGTAGGGCTGGGTATAGTGGTTAACTGTCCAGCTAAAACCACCCCAAGACAGCGACAACGAAGGGAAAGTAGAGCTGAACGGGGCCAAGTGGAGCTGGGCCGGGCCGCGCTGAGCGGGGCTGCGTGGGGCGGAGCAGGGTTGAGTAGGGTTGAGTGGGGCGGAGTGGGGTTGGGTGGTGCCGGGGAGGGTTGGGCATGCATTGGGGTACAACAAAATTCCTCTATTACATGACTCCAATACTGCTTAACTGTCAAGCTAAAACCACCCCAAAACAGCCAAAGCGATGGGCCAAGTGGAGCTAGGCCGGGCTGGGGCTGGGTCAGCCGGGTGGGGCTGGGTAGGGTTGCGTGGGGCGGAGTAGGGTTGAGTGGGGCGGAGTGGGGTTGGGTGGTGCCGGGGAGGGGTTGGGCATGCATTGGGGTGCATTTAAATTACTCTACTAAATGACTCTACTACTGCTTAACTGTCAAGCTAAAACCACCCCAAAACAGCCAAAGCGATGGGCCAAGTGGAGCTAAGCCGGGCCGCGCTGAGTGGTGCTGGGCGGGGCCGGGTGGGGCTAGGTAGGGTTGCGTGGGGCGGAGTAGGGTTGAGTAAGGCGGAGTGGGGTTGGGTGGTGCCGGGGAGGGGTTGGGCATGCATTGGGGTGCAATTAAATGACTCTATTAAATGACGCTAATACTGCTTAGCTGTCCAACTACAACCACCCCAAAACACCCAAAGCAAGGAGAAAGTATGGCCAAATGGGGCCAAGTCCGGCTAGGCCAAGTAGAGCTGAATGGGGCCAAGTGGAGCTGGGCCAGTCAAGCTAAACCACCCCAAAACAGCCAAAGCGAAGGGCCAAGTGGAGCTGGGCCGGGCCGCGCTGAGTGGGGCTGGGCAAGGCCGGGTGGGGCTGGGTAGGGTTGCGTGGGGCGGAGTAGGGTTGAGTAGGGTTGAGTGGGCGGAGTGGGGTTGGGTGGTGCCGGGGAGGGGTTGGGCATGCATTGGGGTGCAATTACATTACTCAACTAAATGACTCTAATACTGCCTAACTGTCCAGCTAAAACCACCCCAAAACACCCAAAGCAAGGAGAAAGTATGGCTAAATGGGGCAGTCGAGCTGGGCCAAGTAGAGCTGAATGGGGCCAAGTGGAGCTGGGCGAGGCCGCGCTGAGTGGGGCTGGGCGGGGCCGGGTGGGGCTGGGTAGTGCTGCGTGGGGCGGAGTAGGGTTGGGTGGGGCGGAGTGGGGTTGGGTGGTGCCGGGGAGGGGTTGGGCATGCATTGGGGTACAATAATACACTATTACAGAACTCTAATACTGCTTAACTGTCAAGCTAAAACCACCCCAAAACAGCCAAAGCGATGGGCCAAGTGCAGCTGGGCCGGGCCGCGCTGAGTGGGGCTGGGCGTAGCCGGGTGGAGCTGGGTAGGGTTGCGTGGGGCGGAGTAGGGTTGAGTAGAGTGGGGCGGAGTGGGGTTGGGTGGTGCCGGGGAGGGGTTGGGCATGCATTGGGATGCAATTAAATTACTCGATTAAATGACTCTAATACGCTTAACTGTCCAGCTAAAACCACCCCAAAACACCCAAAGCAAGGAGAAAGTATGGCTAAATGGGGCCAAGTCCGGCTAGGCCAAGTAGAGCTGAATGGGGCCAAGTGGAGCTGGGCCAGGCCGCGGAGTGGGGCTGGGCGGGGCAGGGTGGGGCTGGGTAGGGTTGCGTGGAGCGGAGTAGGGTTGAGTGGGGAGTGAGGCGGAGTGGGGTTAGCTAGTGCCAGAGAGGGGTTGGGCATGCATTGGGGTGCAATTAAATTACTCTATTGAATGACTCTAATACTGCTTACCTGTCAAACTAAAACCACCCCAAAACAGCCAAAACGACGGGCCAAGTGGAGCTAAGCCGGGCCGCGCTGAGTGGGGCTGGGCGGGGCCGGGTGGGGCTGGGTAGTGGGGCGGAGTAGCGTGCACCAGTTTTGCACCATTAACTCGAACTCCCACATCATTCAGAGCACAAGCCCTTTCCTGCGTTTGCCCGCGCTTTTGCAAGCTTTCCGATGTACGCAGCTTCCTGAACGTCAAGCAGGAGCCGCTCCAGAATTCTGGGCGTCCCATCAGCATGGTCCACTTCCCATGCATTCGTTGTTTAGCAGCATTGTCCCTAGATGATTAGATGAGCAACGAGTGCAGAGACAAGCCCGCACGCCAGCCAAGGCAACACAAGGGAAGGCAACCGTTGTACAGCCCCGAACCCTTAAGAGGCTTCCATTCGCTGCGTGTCGACGGCCCGAGACAGTCGGGAGCAAGCTACAAGTAACTGCTTACGTCAGGTGGACATAGGCCACATCAAACTTTGGATTAAGTACGCCCTGAGCCGATCATGGTTGAAGCTTGCTAGGGCCCCCAAAAAAGCACATAAGCAAAAATAAGGATAGGGATATCCCATATAAACCCCCTTATCCGCCGACCCATGCGGGGCGGCGGCCAGAAGCTGCTCATGCATGCCGAAGCAACGGGCGAAACTACCCAAGCCTGCTCGATCCCACCCAGCCCTACTCGGCCCTACGTAGCCCCTCCTGCTGGCTGTTTTGGGGTGGCTTTCTCAACCCCACTCAACCCCACTCGACTCCACTCAACTCTACTCAACCCCACGCAACCCTACTCAGCCTCACTCGGCCCCATTTAGCCATACTTTCTCCTTGCTTTGGGTGTTTTGGGGTGGGCGGACACTGATTGCATTGGTAGTGCTGACTTCATTTTAGGGTCAACGTCAGGATATGGACGCGGAGGAGCAGGCCAGGACCGGGACCGGCCAAGACCTAGCGCAGTCTAGCGCAGTCTAGCGCTCTAGCGGTCTAGTCTTAAGAGGTCGCTGAAGCCGAGGCCCCTCAGAGCCTTTTTTGCAGATGTATCGCAGATGCCAAGGTGCCAAGCTTTCATCCCTCCAGGGCTTGACAAACCCATGAACAGGACGTGTGCACATAGGATGAGCGGTTAAAGGGGCAACAAAATTCTTTACACCGCCAGGCCATAAAAGAAGCAAATCATCGATGAAATGACATACCTTCTGCATTTGCTCACCACTCTGCAGCACCAAAAAACTGTCGAGGTAACCCGTCGGAGTCCCATCATGGACTGGCAGCAGCAACCTCTATAGACGAGACAACAGACAACACATGAATCATGGACGAACTCCAGCGCTCGAATGATGAACTTGCACAAGCGTGGCTTAGCGCTCTGTCTCAGAAACTGAGCAACGCATGTTTGGGCGACTGATTGAACGAAAAGGGTTCACCACATCCAACGCAGCGAATACCACATCTGGGGTGGACTCGACGACAGAGTCCAGCTGCTGCAAAAATTGGTCTGTTAAAGTGATAGCCGAAGTCAGAGGCGAGACTAATGGAGCCTAATGGAGCCGACATTTCAACAACAAGCAGAAAGCCGCTGCATTAACTGTCGGACGAGCGCCTAACGCAGCGAAATTCACCAACGCCTCGGCGCAACGCTTGAGCTCCCCCATTCGTCACAGAAAACCAGCCTCTGCGATCTGCACATAGGCCCTTGGAAAGTTGTAAATTGATCTGCTCGACAATCCAGCACATCAAAACCAGAGCATTGCCTAGCCCTGTCACAATCCACAATACAAGTGATCTCGGCGTGGCTTCGAAGCCAAATCTGTGCTTTCATGCCAATGCACGTTTGATTTCGAGGGCTTGGATTGAAACAAAATCAACTCGCCCAAGGCCAGCATGATACAAGCATCAATGTGAGGTTCATTTGGCGGCTGCCAAATACTCTCCACACGACCTGCAAGCCGCTGTTGCACCGATCTGAACATACTTTCTCAGCAGAAGCTCCTCCACTGCGCCGAAACTTCAACAACCTTTTTTCACGGAGGTTGGCTGACAGCTGGGGATGAACTAGCCGCCCTTGGCTACATGCAGACGTACATACTTCGGAACAGTGAACATCTCCGCAGGGAGGACCAAATTGTGAACAAGTTATAGGCTTGCCCGTGAAGCAATTCACAGGAAACTCCAGGTTCGTGGAACATCTTTGGTTGCAGGGCTTCACTTGTGGCAATTTCAGTAGCCTCTGCACGGGATTCCCAGAACTTCACCTGCCCTTGCAGCTCATCAACATCTGGTTCTGCTGGAACAAGAGAAATTCCACCCCACTCGTTTCGGCACTTGAACTCGTTGTGAGAGAAGGCCGGTTCTCAGAAATTGCAGGCTCACCACCAACATGTGCACCCAGAGCATTTGCAGCCGCTAACACGGGAATCGCCATGGCGAATGCCTCAAGTCTGCAACGCACGATTTCTTAACAGGTCAATCAAGCCGAGGCCCCTCGGGGACTTGTCACGGCTTGACAGCCGTAAATGCTGCAAAGATTTGTGCGCACATATGACAGACTAACGAACAGGACGCGTGCACATCGGCCGACGATTCTTACCCAGTGCAATCTAGGCTCGCAGGTCCTGCCATGTTCTGCAGGTTCTGTTGGACGAGCTCCTGAGGATGACTGGTGCCTTCAGCTTCAAGGAGCTTATGCAGCTTGAGCTTGAGCTTGAGCTGCGCAGCTGCGGCAACGCAGACCACTGCAAGCAGGCCCACAGCTCCAGGCCGCGGCGCAAGGTGCCGTGCACAAGAGCTGTTTGCTTGTCCGGCCTCTCCACTTTGGCTTCTGCAAGGGCCGCGGCCGAAAAAAAGGTGCTGGCACGTCGATGGAGGAGGCGTGTCTGAGATCAGTCACTTTAAGATCTGATCTTGCACCATTCTGACACCCAGATGTTTGACGATTCTGGTGTGCGAAGAGTATACATTTTACGGGCTGGGGCTGGCTGGATGGAACATCACAGGTCGTGTATGAGAGACTTTCATGGATGGGTTGCAGGCCTTCCTGGCGGCTATGTCAGGCACGGATGCTTAGGCTTAGACGTGCCATTGTCACAGCGGGTTGTTGCCTCTCTGCAGGTATGCCATCCTGCGAAGTGACTTGTCCGTCAGGGCGGGAGCTTCAGCGCTTGCCCGATTTCGCTCACGGCATGTGCTCCTTCGCAGGCATACGCTCAAAAGGAAAAAGGCAGACGGAGGCTAGCACTTTAATTGCTTCGTTATCCTTGCACTCGTCCTTGTGTGCAGGCTACGAATGTGACGTGTGCAGCAAGGACATTCCCGACGGAAAGCGCTTCTTTGACTGCCGCAAGTGCGACTTCAGCATGTGCATTGCGTCATCGCCTCATGTCAAAGACCGACCTTACGAACGTTGGGGAATTGGAGCACGGCCTGAGAGGTGCCACAAGAAAGCAGAAAGCAGTGCAATGGCGGAGGAGGAGGCAAAATGATGTGAGCTTTCAATCTGTTGCGAGTTCGTGTGAGGGAAAGTCACAAGAAGCGACCACGGATCAGGACGACACCGACGCAGAGGTCTTCGAAGCCTTTTGTGAAGCCAATCTGCATCCCGAACGGCAGGCTTAGCCAAATCGTGAGGAAGTGTGACTAGTGCCTGGTGCATCTTTTTGCGCAGTTGTGCCTTGCTGTTGGTGCGCCGTGCCTCAGGGTGGCAGGCTTGGGTTTCGTTGTGCTCTCTGCAGACTCCTCCTGGATTCACAGGCGGAGGTGGGACAGCATTGCACTGCCTTGCACTGCGCCGCTGTGCTCTGCAGAATGTCCCCTTAAAGCCTTAGAGCAAGGCCGCAGGTCACCTCGCAGAGGCTCACGCGGCAGAGCTTGAGGCCGGCTACGAGTAACGTGGCATCTGAGAGCGCGTTCATTTCTTCCGGTTGAGCTCAGAGCTCCGGTTGGGCGACTAATTGCCTTTGTTGCCTTTGTCTTGTGTTGCTTTGGTGCAAGTTTTGATCTCGCACGAGTCGCCACCGAACGCAGCTGGCAACTGCTTCAGGCTGTCGCAAATGAAGTTCGGTCTGAGCTTCGGAATGGCTACGGAGGCCACGGCACATCTTCTTCAGGACAGACTCATCTCACAATATCATGAAGACTTCACCACATTGCTCCAGACTAGGATATGGTCGTTCGTCAGACGACTTTGAAGCGATGATTTTCGGGGCTGCGATGGAGGTTCGTTCGCGTATAGTTGCAAATGTGCAATATGCTGTGTGCCGCTTCGCGCAGGGCATGCTGGGGGGATTCGGTGACATGCCCTCACCACACAAGGCCCAAGCAAGGGTAAGTTCAATCATTCCATCTTTCGCAAGACCTCACGTTGCCAGGGTCGGAGAGCTCGACGAAAGCGTTGAGATCTCGCAAGCGTGAGGCGACCGAGGCGACCGCGAAGCAAGCTGGGTTTCGCTCAGCGCGAAGTGTTGTACAGCGCGCGCCTTTGCCGAGCTAAGTCTTCTTGGCTCTGCCAGCTGGCCGAAGTTCGACCACGAGCCAAGTAGCTTCGAAGAGCTTGCACGAAAGTGGGGGGGTTGCGTTGCCGCCTTTCGCTCACCTTAGCTCAGCGCCCGCCTGTGTCTCTTCGCATGTCCGCATGGCGCTTCTCTTTTCGGGCTCTTGGGCTCGGCCGGGTGTCTGAAAACTCTTCTGCGCTCCGTAGCTGCGAGCGAAGGCAACTCCGGGGCCGCTGCCTCATAGCCGCCGCGGCGCGACAGGGGGGGCCGGGGCATGGGGGGGGGCTGGGCGCTCTTTGTCTGTCGGATGGGGAGCAGCGCAGCAGAGCGCAGCCGCAGCCGCAGCAGCGCAGTGCCGAGGCAGATGTGCCGGCGATCCCATGGGTGGCAACAGATGGGGCCAAATCCTCAGCCGCAGATCGCAGCATCGCAGAGTTCTTCTCCAGCTCTGGCTCTCTAAGGCGATGACTCAGGCCGAACAATTGGTCCGAGACTGGTGGATCTTTCGGTGACTGACAATCTATACCCAGGCTACGGACGAAACAAGGGGAAAGGCGGATCTGGCAGTGCGTCTCCTTCTCAGTGCAAGTCGCGAGAGTGTGGAGAAGTGAGAAGATCCTTTAGGCCCACCGAGCTAACCAAGCCGTGTCTGAAGCTCGGGTTTAGTTTGCGCCAAGAGACGACTCTGGGTTCATGACATGATGGCATTTGCTCTGAGGCATTTGGCTNACCGAGCTAACCAAGCCGTGTCTGAAGCTCGGGTTTAGTTTGCGCCAAGAGACGACTCTGGGTTCATGACATGATGGCATTTGCTCTGAGGCATTTGGCTTGGTGGACTTCCTCGAGACATCAGTGAGAGTGAGGTGGACTCTGTCTGTTGCAGGCACAACTTTGTCCACCGAATCCTGCTTCGCGGTGTTGCAGTGTTGCAGAATGCACAGCCCGATCCAGGTATGGTACTGTCTCGGACATCAACATCAAGCATTCGGACAGGGACACCTTCGTGTTCGTTACCTACGCCCGCCTAGAGCATGCACAGGTGCACCGCGGGATCTTAGCTTCGCCGCGGGTGCACATTGCCCCCAGGCATTATGAAGTGATGTCCGCTGTAAGCAGGATGCCATACAGGGACTTGATCAAAGCAAGTCCTTTGGATCTGGCATCATCAAGGCCCCGCAAGTTTAAAGCCGCTGCATAGCTGCGTCTACGCTTCTTTTAACTGTTGCCCTCTTTGGAGGCAGCTCCGGCTACTCGACGCGAGGGTGGCAAGGGTGCGGCTTGGCCCAAGCAGGGGAGAAGATCCACATTCCTGAATAGAATCACATCCAGAAGAGTCGGTCATTTTGGATCTTCCGTCCTCACCATCGGAGCCTTTCAGGACAAGCCACGGGCATCTGATCGGTCTGAACGGTCTGATCGGTGGGAGGAGGTGCATGCCGATTTTGAGTCTCGGTGCGAAGCGTCTGTCTGCTCTGTGTCCCTTCTGTTGTCAGGCGCGACGAGATGATGATAGACGTGGCTCCCGTTGAAGCCTCTGTCAGTTCCAGATTGGCATACAGAGTAGACGATGTGGAGCTGCAGTGGCTGCAGGTGCTGACGATGGAGAGCGCCGGGATGGAAAGGGCAGGGACAAGGGCGGGCGCGACAGAGACTGGCCTTCGAGCGACCGTCGCCGATTGCCCAGAAACGAGTGTTGCAGCGTGTTCGTGCGACCCACTCAAACGCGCACGAGGGTGTCTGTGTGTTTGTCTCTGTACGTGTAGGCAGTGTAGGCCCCTCAATCGGCTGGGTTACCTTGCTGCAGATTGACAATGATGAATGAATAAGCCACGCATGACCGCCTCTCATTGCTTCGTCACTGCAAGCGAATGAAAGAAAAGATTCGCACGACGATGATATCAGATGATGGCACCATGCACGGTTTATGCGATTCTACGTCACAAGCTGATTGGCAGGTCCAGGTCCGTGCGTCCACGAACCCATCGCGATAATCAAAAGCATTCTTCGTTGGTGCCAGCGCTCTTGTTCTCCTGACACCCCCTGCATCTTTTTCGAAACTGCGCTGCATGAGTTGTCCTGATATGTTGAACTGCCGCTGTAGTTTGGGTTCCCCCCACACACACACTCACCTCCGTGGGACGATGAGGATCACGATGAGATCTGTGCTTAGGGTTTTTCGGTCATCTTCAGCCAGGAAAGCGATATTGCCGCAGGTCTGCGTGATCGCTTCTGTATCTGGGTTTACCGTGATGCCGTCCTTGGCCGTCAGCTTCAAGCTCTGGTGGAAGTCGTGACCGAGCTTCCAAGTTTGCGAGCTCTGTAACTACCTAGTAGCAGAGAAGCGCTGTCTGCGTTTAGCAGGGGACTGGAGCTCTTCCTGGGGGTCTCCTGTCAACGAAGACACCCCCAGGGGGTGAAAACGTACCTGCATTGGTCTGCGCCTGGGCCCCGTCATGGGCAGCTAACGGGACCTTGATCCTCATTTGCACTTTCATCTCACCTCATGCTCCATCATTCCCAGTCTCTGATGTAGTGGGCAGCAGCCTTACCCCATCGCTCATCTCATC
Organism: Symbiodinium sp. clade A Y106; assembly: GCA_003297005.1. Classification (NCBI taxonomy): domain Eukaryota; class Dinophyceae; order Suessiales; family Symbiodiniaceae; genus Symbiodinium; species Symbiodinium sp. clade A. Next base: position 26,162 of record BGNK01004192.1, read on the forward strand.
CAGTTTGTATGTATGCCATTCGTCGTACTTGGTTCCACACAATTGACTCAATTGACTTGAGACCTCCCGTCACATTGTGTTGTGCGTGTGTGTGCGCACATGTGCATGTGCGTGTGCGTGCGTGCGTGCGCGCGTGCGTGCATGCGTACGTGTGTGGTTTCCTCAAACAAGGCGATGCCCCTGATCGTCGCCGGGAAGACCCATACACGGGTCGAGGAGAGCGGGATAGAGACGATCGCGGCAGATACGACGATCGCGATCGAGGTAGCTACAGACCCGCGGACTACTATGACCGTGGCTTCTCGCTTGATGGATAGCTTGGCTTGCTGAAACCTTCAGTTCATGGCCGTCGGCTCATTTCCACTCGCTTGTCTCGTAAGGCAAAGATGAGGGAAAGGGCCGCGGCTCAGGATATGCGTACGAGGACAAGAGTGCTGCCTTTGGACGACTTGCTGATCTTGCTGTGGCACATGGTATTGGCATGCCCGGGCAAGCCAGTGCTGATTCATGCAAGAAAGTGCACACGCTGTTGAAAGAGCTATGTAGGACCGCGGCATTAGCGACGGTGGGCGAGGCTACGATCGGCGTGACGACTATGATCGACGGCGTGGCTACGAGGCATAGTTGGGTCTTGCAGGCAACCGGCAGAGGCAGCAAAGCACACTCAGATCTTGCAAAGGATGCACCGCGGCGAGATGACCGAGATAGACCGGACAGGCATGGAGACACGACAGCGGAGAGCGCCTGCGTATGCCTGCGTTGCCTTGCGGATCTTTTGCGGTCTCTGAGTCGTATCAGGGCGCCGCCACCGCAGCGAGGCCGCGACGATCGCAGAGCCGAGCGTGGCTCGGCGTCTGCAAGAACTCGTTTTATCTACAGCTTTCGGTTTGAGTTTGAGAGAGTTTGGAGCTCTTGCAAAGATAGTCCGGAAGCTCGGAAGCATACAGGCAGAGAGTTGAGAAGTGAACCACCGAAGTAGGAAGCAATGAACCAAGCATCTCAGTGGTTTGACGTTCACGATATCTCGAGTCGGCCATGCCCACACCGCTGGGGAGCTGCCCGCAGGAGCCCGTGGCGACAGTAGGGACGGTCGACGAGGCCTTGTGCTGCTTCGAGGTATCCGCATTTGCAGGAGCCAGCGAGCAGTGAAGCATTACTGAAGGATGTAGCAGCGTATGATGGACTTGAGGTCGGCAGTTGGACCGTGCGGATGTTGCTGGTCGGAGAGATGACCGAGGCTCAAGTCAACAATCGCACAGGTGACTGACAGAGACACATACATCTGTCAAGCACAGAAAGAGCCCACCGCTGAAACTGGACCTTCTTGCTTTGTTGAAATGCGAGTTTCGCACAGGCAAACCGCTCATTTCTGAGCCTTTATGCTGTAAGTAAGTTTCGATGTTTAGTTTGAAAACAAGCGCTTTCTGCGCGCGCTCTGCTTCGCCTGGGGGGATATGTTTTGGTTTACGGTACGAGATGTTTGGGCTTGCACATTCGAGCTATGTGTCGGGCTGTGTGTGCTTTAAGAGTTTTGTGGGATTTGTTCTTTCGAAGGCGCAGCGTTTCGACTTCGTTTGTCTCAGGGTGCAAGATGTTCGGGTTTGCACTGTCGGATTTGGAGGTTTGAGGGTTCAAGATGTTCAAGGCTATTCGGCTAGAGAAGGTACGTAGAGTTGTGGCGTTTCAGGCTTGCAGAGCACGGGTTATGCTTCACGTAGTTGGGCTTGCGGAGTGGTCTTTGGTTTGCAGGAAGACACGAAACAACACAAGACGGCACGGTTATGGCGTCGCTACTTGTAGCGGTAAGAGGACAGAGACCTTCCTGAAGCCGTGTTGGAAACATTTGTTGTGTAGTGCACGTCGCACGTGCACACCTAGGGACAAGCATGCGGAGTGTCACAGCGTCAATGCTCGTTGGCACTGCGCATTTGAAGGCCCGAGGCAGAGAGTTGTTAGCGCTTCGCTCACCTCTCCCGGTCATAATCAGCGCTGTTGGTACAGAAACTTCGGTTTCTCTTTTGCAAGCCAGGCACTAAGTGCTTCTTGCAGAGCTTGTGCAGACGGCCCTGGCCAGACACAGGGCTCGCGAGTCAAAGTCCGTAATATGAGGGTGCTACACGTAGTTCTCTGTTCCGCACGCGTGTGTGCTCGCTGATCTAGGTTGGACAACTCCCTCAGAAATACGAGGAACCGCCCCCGCCCGCCCGCCCACCCGCCGGGGAGCGAATGCGTGTTTTCACTCGGCGCTTTGCCAAGCGACACCGGTACTAGAAGCCTGTGCTAGCTGAAAGTCTTGCGGCTGTGCCTGTTTGACTTTAGAAGCTCCATCGAATGTTGCACAATCTACAGACATCTGCAGGCTTGCGAGAAGATCCCCCGCGGGGGGTTGGAGCGCGGGACACTCGAGATGTCGGTCCGCGGCATGTCCATGTCTCAGTCTTATCTGAATTGACATGTTTGCTCATTCTGTCTGCATCTTAGTCCGAGGACAGAGATCCAGTTCCAGAGCGACGTGGAACATACAGACCGGCGGGAGTCCGCCTGAATGTGCATTGAATGTACAACCTGGCTGTGAAGCACAGCACCAGTGGGAGCTGTTGCTCTCAAGGTCCACCCAGAGCCGAAGACGGTCGACAAGGAAGAGCTTCACGCTCACCTCGAAGAGCTCCAGCCGTCCGGTGCTCAGAGCAGAGCGAGCAGAGAAGAGTCGGCCAGTTTCCGGTCTCTGTTCCCGGAGGAACGCGGCTCAGCCAACATTCGAGTAAATATCTCGAATCTGCCTTTTGACATGGAGGAGGCAGAGCTGAAGGACCGACATGTCGCTAACCTTTGTAGAGCTGTTCATCCCGAGTTTTACCAGGACACTGCATCTACGTATGGGAAGGTCGCTCGTGGCGTGCTGCAGAGTCTAGAGGACGGCTTGTCTTGACAGGTGTTGGCCTTGAGAGTTTTCGGAGAAGCAGATAAGCCAAAACGCGGTTGGGTGGCGATCCCGGCTCTGTACTTTTCGGAGTTCATCAGCTTTGCAGGACCCCGTGCTTGCCAAAGATAAACTCAGAGAGTGGCGCGCTCTTAGGTTGAATATGCGACCCGGCGCGAAGCTGAATACGCTGTGGCCGAACTGGATCAGAGGTGGAGCCATACAGATATTAGAACCACAGTGGTTGCGACCATTACTGGGGAGAGTGGCAGCAATTTTTGGACGTTGGTGTGGCAATTGGCCGAAGCCAACGACGAATTGAGCATTCCTTTCCTGCGCATCCTCGTTTCGCTGCCGGCGGCGTTTTAACAGCAAGGTCGAGTTCCCTCCACGAACTAGGCATATGCATAGGCATGTTTGACACGCACTGCCCATTTTTGGCAGCCGATCCAGGATCTCTTGGTCTATGTGCCGTCAATGTGTCACATGTGTTGAAACGCCATCTCCTGCAGACCAGACCTGATGTATTTCATCAGCATTTCTATGTTATGAAGGTTGTCAATATGTCTTGTTGGTCCACTTGGTCAGGATCGGGCTTCGGACGAACGAATATTCTCAAACACCCAATATTGATCAGTATTGAGGAGCATTGGCGGTATGCTCTTGATTTCTTTCCACAGAAGGAAGATTCTCAGCAACTTGCGATGCATCAGTTGCCCTCAATGATTGATCTTGGAAGCTATTCCTGCACACGACGGAGCATCGCGGTATGACTGTATGATTTGTGGTTTCTCCAAGCATCATGTAAAGGGCATGCGTGTCCGTAGACATGCATCAGATTCGCCGATGTGGCTGGGTGTTTGTGCGTGCGTGGACCCGCATACCGTGCCCTTAGACAGACAGGTGCATTGCGTTGAGTCAGCAGGTCAATGGCGGAATGGCATCTGCTACTTCGCGCTTACATTGAAGCTCAGGCAGGAGACAAAAATTTGAAGCAGTCCTAAGCGTTTAAATCGTTTAGCTTCTCAGTCCAAGAGGATCCGGTGGGATGCGCAGTCTGAGCATCACATTCTGAAAGGATACGGACTGCGTCCTTTGTATGCTATCATGTGCCACATTTTTATGTATGTGCTGTCGTAGCTGGCTTTAGCATGACAACTTTGAGTTTAACACCACTTGCGAAAAAAGCAAGCAGCTTTGGGGAGTTCACGTTCAAGTTTTACTGCCTGCTTGTAGCTACTGTATGCGTATTCACACAGCTGGTGAAGCTGCAGTACGCGCGGCCGCACCAGGACAAGCTCATACAAGCTCAGTAACCAAGTCATCGTGGAATCTCGTTTCTCGGGATTGAAGGAGGATTTCGCACTTGGATTTCATCAGCAAAGCCAGGAGCTGTCCGTGCTCTGTAGGGCATCGAATCGAGGGCACTTACAAGCTGACGAGGTTGCGACTTTTGGACTGGGCGAGCGGCGAGCAGTTTGTGATACCCTGGTACCATTAATTCAGCGTCCCACGGCATAGTTCATTGCGGCATGGACGAAGCCGTGCTCCAGTTGGATGCAAAGAACTGGGACAGTGACCGGATGCGTGATGCCTTATTCACATATGCGGATTATGATGGTTGTTAGGGCATGTTCCCAGATACTATTTGGAAACGATTTGAATGGAATCGCCTTCGAGTGGGGCCACAGGATGACTTTTCGAGAAGTCCGTCGTTTGGTTTTTTCTGATTGAAGGTGGAGCCGCGGAGCTTGACAAGGCCCCACCTAGATTCAGATGGCTCTCACCATTGGAGCCTCATACTGGCAAATATCAAGGCGGAGGTCGTGCTAGCTTTGGGGCGGCGTCCTAAAGCCCCATGAACGGGACCTTGACTTCGAGTGCAGCTGAACGTATTGCATGCAGATGCATGCAGCAGGACGTATGATGGGAACATGTAGGACGTGAGGCTTAGGACAACATGCAGATGATTCCGGTTTTCTGAATCCTTACATGGTGCTGGAGGCTCCGACTCGCGACCGGCGTTGAGAGCAGGACTGCTCAGCTTTGAAGAGTTAAAGTTAGCAGCTAGCTTAGAGGATTCCGATTGCGGAGGAGAGCTCTTTACGTGTCGCTCGCGAGGCTGGGAGGGCGCGTGAAGACTCATGAAGCATGATGAAGCCATGAAGATGTTCCAAGATGCAGGAGAAGGTCTCATCCTGAGAAATACTCACAAGCGGTTTGTCATTCAAAAAGTGGCTTGCAGACGAACAGTTCAGATCTGGCCTTGCATGCAAGCATGCAGCCAGTGAACGAACGCACGAAGATGCACGAAGCTGCGCAGTGCTTCTGGCTCACATCTCCACATCCCTCCTCAGCCAGGGTGCAGAAGGCTATGTTAGCTTCCGTACGAGTCCTGCGCTGTGTAGCAGTGTGAAGAGAGTGCCAGCTTGACTAGCTCACTAGCTAACCGCACACCTGTGAAATATCACTTCATTTGCACAAGACTGCTTGTTTACTCGGGCGGAACGCCCGATCGCAATCCAATGCGTGATGAATCCTGTGCGCAGCCCTCGGCTGGGAGGTTGCCAGAGCTGTTTGCCTGCCTGCGACTCGTGCACAGGCAAATTACGCCCTGCTTTCCAACAAGTGTGGGTCCGCGAAACCAAGTCTGGCAAGGGGTCCGGGTCCCGCCTGGCGGCTAATGCTCGCATGGCAGGTAAGGATGCAAACGTTGCCATGCATCCGCTGTGCGACTCTAAGCTGCCGTGCTACGTGTACCTGCGAGCACGAGCATGTCATCGGGATTTTCGAAGGATGGCTACCTCAGCGGCAGGCAGGCAGTTTATGAAGCATGGTTTGTCATCATGCCATGCCCCTTCAAAGAGGAAGACCCGCACCGCACCCGGTGAGGGTGGTCGACCCGGCTCGACGGAGCTTGCTTTTTGTGAGGTCGACTTCCAATCTGCATATGCTCTCCCGGCCAGGCGCCAGCTCCTGTCAGCGGGCGTCAGGCACATGCTGACATACTTGCACTTCAAGCAGATGGAGTCGACGAGCCGAAGTTGCAGGCGCCGCCGGCCGCAGCGCCCTCCCAGAGCGGTTCCAGCACACCGGGAACGACCGCGTCCACCTCCGGCCGAGCGGGTTCCACGGGCCGTGTTCAGGCGACGAGCTGATCGCTAGAGATGCATCGCTTTCCAACTTGTGCCTCAGTGCCTCAGTCGTGCTCAGGCCAAGAATTCCTTGGAGACCCGACAGTGGCACCGTTTCCGACTCAGTTCCCGGCGGAGGATTCGAGCTCTACAGAGGCAGAGCCTCGCGTGATGTCGCATGGCTGAGGACCGGTGGTCTTCCCTTCAGGCACCAGCGTTTTAATTCTTGGAGATGCGAGCTTCAAGCGGCAGGCTTGCACATCTTGCGCTGTGCTCGTAATTTATGCGGCTGTCGCCGTGTTCCTTCAGCTTGCCACGGACGATTCTGCAAGATTCTCCGAACACGAGACTGAAGATGCAGCCATACGGTACACGAGCGAGTTGTAATGACAAGCGACTTACAAGCTCTTGAAAAGTCAACACAATCCGAAGCACAGAAGCCCGCGCAGAATGATGTCTCTGCACAGGTCTGGTGTCAGATAGCACGACATACCAGATGAGAACTGCTGCTACATTCCAATCTCAGGCCTCGATGGTGTGCTCATTTGGCTCTCTGTGCCATTGGATTCGCTTCACACATCGATGAGGCTCCGAGGTTTTGGAAGACTTTGGATGACTTGCGACTTAGGCCTTGGAGTTCACGCTTCTGAGAACAAGATGCCATTGCTCAAACCAGTTGAGGTGTGGGTCTGTCTGTTCAAATATATCACCAGTTCAAAGGCGGGTTCACGAGCATAAAGACCCTTTGAAGACTAGACGTTGCGGTGAGCATGAAGGAGAAAGCAATTACAAGCAGATTTGCACCACAGACTTGGGAAAGCATTTTCTGTACCGTGGACTGCACGGTGTTTAGCCAGGCCGTCAGGAATTCTGGGTACGGAGAATTTCCGTGGAACTCAGCCTGTGCCAGGGCAGCCCCATCATCGGCATGTTCTCGCTGCCAGCAGATCCGCAGCCTGACCAGCTATCCCCAGCTCTTAGCCATCGCTTGGGAGGGATCCTGATGGAGCCTGCGATGTCTGAATGTCCCTGTCAGGCAATCTTGCGGCTCGTCTTCCTCTTGCGAGGTGCCGTAGTAAGAAAGAGGACTGGACGCGTTGCAGCTCTGGCGTCAAAGGCTTTGCCAGCATCATATGTGCGGTTCATCGAGTCGGCTGGTGGGGAGGTCGTGTGCGGCACCTGGAGTGACGTTCTATGACGTTGGCAGTGCTGAGCATTTCGACTGCATACGACTGCATGCGAGGCCGGTGAGGTCCACCACAAGCGACACAGAGGCGCTGAGAAGATGATTTTACCAAGTGCCTACAGTCCTGGGGTTGCATCTGTGCAGATGGCTGAGCTCCTGCGCTCTCTGAACGGTTTTTTGTTCACAGGAGGTCCGGAGAGCACCTTCCCAACAATCACAAGCAGGGGTTTGTTTGTGCTGAGGGCAGGACCTGGATCCTCCTCCAGCGGCGCTTCGTGTGCTTGAGCACTCCAGACGGATGTTCGAGGCAGTTGAAGTGCTGGCTCTTGGCTTCTCTAAACCCAGCAGAGCTGGTGCTTTGTTTGCCACAGGCTGGTCAGACGTTTCCTGTCTGGGGAACCTGCTTGGGCTTCGAGTGGCTAGCAGCATTCTCAGTCCTCAGATATCCTCAGATGTTGTCACCCGTGCTCTGGTGGATGCATGAGCCTGCCTCAAGAGAGATCTGTCGAAGGTTGCGGCCATGTCGCCAAAAAGCCTGACCCCCACGTTCAGGCCGACTCGGTACCGTATCATGGCAGAGTACATTGGGGAAAGTAAGACGTTGAATCGCTCATGGTCTCCATGTTCAGGGCCGAGAATGTGAACCTCCCCGTCCACCTGCTGCTTCGAGCCCAGCACCAGTGTCGCAGAAGCTGATGATCCTCCCAGAGGGCCTCTTGAAGAATTGGAGCCTATCCCGATTTCTTTTTCCGCTGCATTTGTCTCAAACTCCAGGGACTGGCAGGATGCAGAGTCTTCCTGCCATGGAGGAGGACTGGAACCCGGTTTCGCCGGACCTCCCAACCCAAAAACTTCTGGCTACGGCTCAAGCTGTATGGCCCGAAGTAATTTTGTTGGTTTCCCGAACTCTGCCTCTCTTTCCTCGTTTTAAATTTCGTGCGCTTCTTCGCTGGGGGTGAGTGAGTCCGTGACCTGGCGGCGAGTTCTTCGTGATCCAGGTGGCGATCGGCATTCTCACCTTCCGGCGGCCAGTTCCTCCTGCTGGACGGTGTCTTCCTGAGCTGAGCGTGGAAGTGGTGCAGGAGACGATTCGGGAGAATGACGACTGTGAGCGCTGGGGCTGGGGGTGATGCTGATGGCGTGGCGGTTGAACGAGTCGACTCTCCCACGGAGCTTGCTGTTGATTCTGACGAAGAACTGGAACCAAAAGTCGAGAAACGCAAGTGCGAGCCACGAGGGCGACGAGGTGATGATCTTGGAACTGGTGATGTGGCCATTCCGGAGGACACGGATGAGGAGCTCGATAGTCCTAGCAAACGTGCTCTTACATCTGATGGTCGTTCGGATGATCAACAACTGACAGCCGGGCTACTTCGAGATCTTCTTGCTGATCACCGACGAGACATGCAGCAGCTTTCGAAGGTCGCCTGGGCAAAGTTGAGAACCAACAGTTAAAGCAAACAGGTGAGTTGGCCTCTCTCAATCAATGGTCGTATGAAGATCAATGAAAAGCACGTCTCGGTCGTGAAGAAGGGTCAAGTAACGGTGGACAAGAAAGTGGAGAAGCTAGCGGAGGATGTGGCCAACCTGAAAGTGCAGTTTGACTTGAGGGGGTGAGCGCCAAGATCCAGGAAGTGCAGTCTGCCAAAGGGGAGGTCAATGAGGAAGCTGGAGGAGTTGGAGACCCTTGGGGTGATTATCTTCGTAAACATCGTCAGCGGCCTCCCAATGACGCGTCTGGGACTTCAGGGAAGATCACATCTACGGTGACGGGTGGACAGCAGAGTGGTGTTGGAGGTGACCCTGGTGATCAGTTGACCGAGGAGGACCGTCGCACACTCATTGTTGGAGGATGGCTTCAGGACACACGGAGGGCGACAATTGAAGAAGAGCCCACCCCGCTCTTGCAACACCCTGAAATTCGGCACCTTCTTGATACTGAGAAGCTCGCCATCTACGGCCCTAGAAGAAGTGTGGGGATGTTGACGTTCGTGCCAGAGAAGATGAACGTCGGCCTGAGGACCTCAGAACTCGCATGTGGAAGGTGGCGAAAAAGATTTCCGAGCTGAAGGTGCCAGTTGGGAGTGCCAAAGTGATGGGGGAGGATCGTACAATGTGGGCGGCCTTTGTCAAGACCAAGACGGCCAGGACGAGATCTGCGCACATCAGTATGGTTCGGCGAATTGTCATGGGCCTGGCGGCGGACGCAAAGAACGACCACACTCAGATCGGGGCGTATGACATGGATTGGAATGCTGGGACGATCTGGTGTGGGGTGCATAAGCTCGCCCCTTCTACACATCGCTGCCCCAAAGAAGCTGAGACGGTCTACATGGCAGGAGGGTGGATCAATCTCCATGCGGTCGGCTTGGCTGCGAGTTGCTCCTCAGAGGTCGCCAAGTCGGCCTTTGAAAGAGAGCTGTGACAAGAGCCAGCAGGACTCACCCCTCATCTTCTGGGAGGGACGAATTCAGACTCTGAGATGAACTTCTCTCAGGATCAGATGCATGGAAAAGCTCAGTCTAAGACTCAGCTTGCGGCTGTCGGCCCTGTCAAGTGTTCAACACATAGGTGGGGTCGACTTGGGCAATGGAATTTGGCGGGCCAAGGACTGGACCTCCTTGACGTTGCTGGCCGTGACCTTGACGTGATTTTTGCTCAGGAGATTGCCAGAGATGACATGGGGTGGAATACCTCGAACACTGATCTCTTCCATTGGGTCTCTCATCGTGGGGCCAATCACTATCGTGGAGTTGCTGTGGGAATTGCCAATGATAAACTTGACTGCGTCATCCAGAAAGTTGCTTGCAGTCGGGGACCCTGGGTGCTTGCTCGCATCAAAGGGCTGGGGAGAATTGTTCTAGGAACTATACATTGTCATACAGGGGCGACAAACGCGATCTACCAGGCGGCTGTTCATGCTTTCGTACAATCTTGTCCAAGGAAGTGGAGGCAATATCCACTTGCGTGTGGACTTGATGTCAATGAAGAGCTCAGCTGGTTTGAGCACTCCGATATTGGCCCTTCCCTGACAAATGGGTCCAGTAATCTCAACGAAGTTACTCAACAGCTTCTTCAACCGGGAGTCAAACCGGCTGCACCATGTCGTGCCCAATGGACAACCCCCACTCATTACCCCAGGGATGAGAGTCGCAGTGGCAGACAGATTGACGCCGTCTGGACAAGAATGACGCAGCATGGAGAAGTTGGCATTGATGCGGCTCGTAGGCATGTGATTTGGACGGACCACGCACTGGTGCATGTCGACATCTTTGTCTCGGGGAAGTTCATCAACAGATGGGGAAATGACTCAAGACCAAGGTATGTGTGTGCTGACCTTCCGTCCACCGTTATCTGTCATGCAAAGGACCTGGCACAAATGGCTCGTCAATGCACTTGTCCGAGACCCGGCCGGCCCTATCGTGATAGCGAAGAGATCAAGAGCAAGATTGTGGAAGCCAGACAGTCCAATGACAAGAAGAGCTGGAAGCTTGTACACAAGTTGCGACGAAGGGGACGACGTGAGTGGGAGAGACAGCGGCTCAGCATGATTCTCAATGGTGATTGGCATGAATACCGTGCATTGCAAAAAGAAAAGAAGCGAAAGACAGGTTGGTGAGGGCGGGTGTTGCAGGATCGCACGTCGCATGAGAACACTGGTCTGGTTCAAGAACATCTCCGTGGGAAGCTGTTCAATGAGTACCTTGACGACTGGGATGAACTCCTGCAGATGCAGATTGACTCTATTGAGATCGCGGGGGAGTTCGTCGACTTCACCATTCTGGAGGTCCGAGAAGTACTTCAACAGATGAAAGTCAATAGTGCTGTGGGGCCAGATGGCATCAGTGTGTCCTTCCTCCGACTGGCAATGAGTGATGATATTGTTGGGCCACAACTTCTTTCCCTTGTCAATCACATTGTTCGGAACCTGGAATTGCCTGAAGAGTGGGAGAAGAACTTCTTAGCACTTCTGGCTAAGTGTGACGTACCCACCAAGCCTGGAGATTTACGACCCATTTGCGTGAGCTCAGTGTTCCATCCATAAAATGGTCTAAACTTGTCTGTACAAGGAGCATGCCAGTGATGAGGACAGGGTCGAAAATCTCAGGATGTGGGAAGGGGAGACAAGCCGCGGACGTGATTGGGGTGATCTCTCGCCTTCGGGATGTGGTTCAGGAATGGAAGGTACCACTTCTTCTCTGCAAGTTGGACATGTCGGGCGCGTTTGACAAGCTGGATCGGCAGAGAATTGTGGAATTTCTTAAGGAACGCCTGGGAAATAAAGAGCTCGATCACGAGCTTAAATACCTTCTTGGGCAGCTTCGAACCTACAAGCTTTGCGGTGTTGTACCAGGAGGACATGAGATCCAGATCGAAGCGAATGTAGGGATCAAACAAGGCGCTCCTGAAAGCGCAGAGCTCTTTGGGATGATCATGGATGCCTTGCTGACGAGAGTTACCACGCATGCCACATGGAAGGAATTTGGATGGTCGTTGCCGGACCTGGATGTGCAACTTGTCTTCTACCAGGATGATATTTTTGTAATCGAGACTGAGCTTAGCCGATTGGGGAGAAGGATCAAAGTTCTTGAGAGATGCTTGGCTCAGCATGGGCTCAGACCCGCAGCTGAGAAAACAAAGATTGTCGCTTCGAGCTCCTACCGTGGTCCCAGGAAAGTTCAGGTTGGGGGCAGCGAGTTCGAGATCTCGAGCTCACCTGAATCGGTCAAGGTTCTAGGCATTTCCTTCAACTTACAGGAGTCGCCGTCTCAGCAGGCTAGGGAGATTCTACCGCGTCCGGTCTGCAGCCGCAGCCCATGGTCCCTTACTTCGTGGCAGAGCAAGCTGGCGCAAGAAAGCGGCCATGATTCGGGTGCTAGTTGATTCCCAGTTCTCGTGGACGGGAGGGGCACTACACTGGAGGTCAGCAGAGCTTAAGCAAGCAAACACCTTGCAGCTCCATGTGTTGAGAAGTGCTTTCCGAATCCCTCGACTTCATGATGAAACATGGCAGGATTGGAACTCGCGTAGCATGAGAATCTGCAGGGCATGGCTGGCATACACTGACCGATCCATTTGGTCCACGTCGCTTCTTCGTCTCCAGCACACCCTTCTTGGACACTGGGCACGAAAGACTGAATGGCCCACAGGATGCACGCATCATTGCATGTGCCTTCCGATTAGAGCGCTCCAATGGAAATCCACTGCGTGGCGGCGATGGCAACAGCAACTCAGTAGATCCGTGAGTGAGCGTCATCCCGCTAGGTTCTATGCATGTAATGTTGAAAGACAGACGGCAGACGCTCATGGGAATGACTGGCCTGAGCGCGCTAGAGACAGGGCTCCTTGGAGCCAACTTCGAGAGGACTACATCCGCGTGTGGGATGTCAAGTGGACGCGAGAGAGAGACAACCTGCAATCCGCTGCTAAAACCTCCCTTTCGTGCTTTTGCTTCGCTTTGGCCGCGCTGTATGTGTGAGTACGTCAATGTGAAGTTAGGTCCCATACCTGATTGAGAATGCGTGCACACCTGAGAGCGACCGACTCATGGAACCCAAGCAGTGGCAAGCAGCCCAAGCAGTTGTTGAACATGTCCAAGCTGAGACGGACTACTACAAGTTTGATGAAGTGCATGCACCACATGTCTGACATGAAAGCAAACCTCTGATGATGCAATACTTGGCTCAAAGGCGAACTTCAAGCTCACCGTTCGTGCAAGCTCTCTACGTGAAGTCATGGCTCCGGGCCCGGCCCTGCGCCTTCTACCTATGCTACTGGCCCTGACGTCGCGGGGCCCGAAAGACTCTGGAAAACATGTGAAATTCGTGGAGGAAGAGAATGACTATGAGTGGGATGAGCACTCCACGCCTGCCACCTCCTCCTCCTCCTCCTCGACGGCTCACATGATGGTTCCAACACTGTGCCCCTCCGTCCCTTCCTGGCCAACGTCTTCGCACCAATCAACCTCCAGCTCGTCTTCGTCGTGCACACCTGCATTTGGACCTACCCGGCCTTGGACGGAGGAAGAGATTGCGGAGTTCAAAGCTGAAGCATGGGGCGGATCTGAGTGGACTCGCCCTCGACTGAAGCCTGGACCGCATGGGATGAGAACATCAGCATTGCCTGGCAGGACCAAGAGCTGGAGATGATGGATGCCAATAATGTTCCGGGCCCTGCGCCTTCTGCCCTTCCTCTACCCTCCTGGACATGGCCTGAACCTACCGCTGAGACGGGAGAAAATGGGGGAGATGAAGACAGCAAGAAGCTCGAGAAGAAGCCCACGTCTTTGTCTGGTGACTGGTGGGAAGCAGTTCGAGATAAACGGCTTCTTCGTGGACGTCGTGATAGGTCGAGTTCCTCAAGCTCTACGGACCCTCCGGAACAAGGTGGCATCACTCAACGATTTGGTCGAACACGAGCGGGTGTGGACCGCTGGCATCACCCAGATGGGACGGTGAGAAACAGACTTCGGGAACGACTGGCTGCAGCTCAACAAGAGGTGGAGGAAGAGACCATGGAGAGCACGCCTGATACTACCGATAATGCCCTGCCACCTAACCATGCCCCCTTTGCGGTTGAGGGATGGACCCAGTTGGATGATGGACCTGCAGTCACAGCGGTCACCTTTTACGGGGAGAAGTTCCATGTCTGGGCATCCGGGAACAACATCGCAGGGGATCTAGGGGCTGAGGAGTCTACCACGGCAGGAGATGACTGCAATGGCACAGTGGCAGACACGGAAAATGGCACCAGCTCGTCCTCGGAGTCAACGCAGAGTGTTGGGTTCTATAGACACGGAGAATGGCAACCTCGCGAACGCACTCCTCTTGAACAACGTCTGCACACTGGAGGCAGGGGACTACAGAGAACCCGACGACGACAAGAACGCATGGACAATTACTTGTGGCGGCCGGCCTGGCTTGAAAATTATATTGGCGAGAACGAGATATGCGCCGAGCAGGTGGACCCCCGCTAGTACAAGAAGATGAAGAACCTGCTGAGGAGAATCTTCGAGCCCAGCCGGAGGAGATGCAGCCCCAGCATGTGACCAACACAGAGGCTAAGCATGAGGTTGACAACAATGAGCGGGCGGACAATGACTGGGCCAGCACACCATGGTCCACCTCGTGGGGAACAACGTCTGAGGGATGGGCTGCCTCGTGGACTTCCTCTGCGGAAACCTTGGAATGGAACAACACAACATCATGGCACCATGATGATGCTTGGGATGGAGTTGCAACATGGGCGCCGAGGGTGGAAGAAGAGCACCTATCCCTATCTGAGGAGGATACTTCCTGGAGTTGCACATGGAGCTCTACATCTTCTACGACTTCCACGACTTCTACATCCCCTTCGCCAAGGAAGATGAGGAGGATGCCCACCACCAGCACCAGCACGAGAGCCCACTCTGCCTCTAAGTGGGTGACTTCCTGCACGACCATGTGTGGATCAGACTTGTACCGTTCCCGGATGCTTGCGGCAACCATTGAGCACTGACGCTGACTTCAAGCACTACCACGCTTGGGCCCATGCACCCACCCAACCATGGCTCGGGCAGCTCGCCTACCCTTTGATGGTGATGAAACAGGTTTGATGCGGATCACGAACAGTGAAATTGACAAGCTCCAAGAGCATGGTGCAGGCCGCCAGCATATTAGACGAGTTGTTGACCTCCTTGAAACCCTTGACGATGAACAGGTGCAAGGGCGAGGACCAGAGGCTCGATGGTCATTGGCGCGTCTCTTGCAGAGAGTGACTGAGGCGCAAGGAACCATCGACGCAACGGTTCGAGTCCTCAACAGGCGGCTGCGACCAAGAGGAGTACTGCCGGTACAAAGAGTGCCGAGGGGTGAAACAGAACGGTGGAGGAGATTCATGCGGGGGAGGCAGTTTGGAGGAATATTCAGAGATTGTCTTGCGACCAACGTGATGGCCACTCTTCAACCAGGCGAAGATGAAGGAGTGGTTGGTGCCTCTGGAAGTTCCTCGGAGGAGCCAGCGGAGGCGACGAACAGGGCTGATCACCACGACAGCCCACCTTCAACCGCGAGGGCATCGTCGCGAGGCAGGTCCAGAAGTCGCTCCAGAAATAGCTCACAGGTGACCATGACCACTTCGGCATCTTCAACTTCCGCTTCCTCAGGGGCGACATTGACCTCATCAATGACATTGTACTGGACGACATCTGTGTCCTCGATGTGTGTGGACACATCGACTACGACGACAAGGTGGCCGGAAATGTGCAGCATGAGCACTACCACCACGACGTCGAGCTCTACGATGGTGGTGGACGGATTGCAGGCGACGACATGGCCCTCTGACATTGTCCGCGATAGTGTTAACATGCACCTCATCCACGGTGGCCCCGCTGACGTTGTGCAATTTATCCACCTTGCATTGGCCAGACAGCGTAGGTTGCACCACATGGACAGGCTACTTGGTGATGCCATAGCTGAGGCATTGAACTGGATACAGATCCCACTTTCTGCTGAAGCCATGAATGCGGACACCTACGATCTTCGTGTGTGGGAGGTCATTGCTAGAGAGGCAGAGTTTGGATCTGGACCGACAAGCACCGTGCCATCTCAAGTGACTACAGCGCCGTCTGTTCTTCTACAGCCGGACTTACCTGCGTCCCTGGAGGAGTTGACCACGCTGCCAGGAGTTGAGGAGCACGTCGTGATGTATGGATACCGACGACGTGCCTGGCGCCAAACTACGGGACGTCTGTTTCGAGAAGCTGGTCGTCATCTACCGGTGGGCAGCTGGGTCCCTGAAGATGATCGTGATGTGGTTCTGCATCTTCAGTCTTCAGTGCAGGCACTCCACGCGAGACTGCCAGCGACAACACACCCTTCAAGGCGACTTCTGACCTCCTGTCGTAGAAAGGCTGGCACTATAAAGATGTATGGCCTTTTTACCATGAAGCACAGCAGCATTTCGGAGCGGCAAAAGCCGAAGCCGTGTGCAAGCCAGTCGGTGTTGCTTCGGTGTGGAACCAAGTGCGGGCGGACTTCAAGCGCTGGCTCTGTCAGGGCTTGCCATTGCTCTCTACGCGACTCACAGAATCCGCCAGCAGCTTCATGGAAGAGCCTGCGTTGTCAGACCTCCAAAGCACTTCCGCGGTAGCCTCCGACACAGTGGGCGTGGTGCACCTACTGCGTTCTGGCACGTTCCTCATGGTCGGAAGTTTCTGACTGCTGGTCCGCGGTCGCCAGAAAAAGCAGCTTCTACAAAAACGTTTGCAAGACTACACACTGCACTTTTCAACTTCACCGACACGATGCGCAGGCCAAACAATGCTGTTGGAAAGTCTCCTGCATCGATATATGAAGCACTATCGGCCGGAATGGTGCGTCAGGCCAAAGGAGGTTTCTTCCAATGAACTCTATCACCGAAACGACGTTGCTGGAGCTCCAGCACAGGAGTCTGCGGACGGCAACGCAATTTCAAGCAGGACTGAACTGGCACGAAAAAACACTTTCAAGAAACCTGGCGGCCGCCACAAGCCACGTCCGAAAGCCTAGACTTGTAGTTTTGCCTGGTCGTTGGCTCCTTCAAGGGCCATCATGCCTTTTTGCCCTTTGAAGCGGTCCTGCTTCCACAACGATTCAGAGCTTGCTTCCCCCCGCAACTTTTGAAGCACCTGTGCTGCTAGAAAAAAGGTCTCGTGGCATTGCCGGCTTGAGGAGCGAATCGCTTGCGTGAGATATTGAACCGATCTCGACATATATGCACACCCAAGCGTTGGTCCCTACAAGCCCCAAGCATAGCTTTGCTCAAGCCCCCAGCATAGTTTTGCACAAGCCCCAAGCGTAGCCCCCCACAAGACCTCAAGCAGAGGCCCCCACAAGACTTTTAGCAGAGCCCCCCACAAGACCTCAAACAAAGCCCCCGCGAGGCTTCAAACAGCCTTGCCACTGCTTAGCCTACGCCCACCATCCACCCCCAAGATCCAAGCTACGTGAAGGCCAGACGCTGCCACGTCACGCCTCTTTGCAGAGGCCGGAAAGCTGTCCAAGACGGGCCACGCCGCAAGATTTCAGGTAAGGAGCGGGAAGGGCTTGCTCACAAAGCCAAGACTCGGCTCCATTTTGAAGATCGGTCGTGTGAAATCAGCTCAAGCATTGAGCGAGCTTCACAACATCTGTTGCGAGAATACCGAATACGATACTACCAACTCTAGGGCTACATACGACGGCCCGCAGAAGTCCACAGTCCACGGTTGTCCAGCATCTGCATCTGTTTACTTACTCTCTCTCTCGTGTCGAGGGAGGCTTGCAGTAGAGGCCGTCCAACAGACTAGGATAAGACGCAATTTGCCACGCATTTGCCATTTGCTGTGCTTGATGTAGTGTTAGCAATCAGTCCTCGCAGGCTCCGAGCAGGGTCCTCAAGGCCCGCTTCTCTGCCATTTTGACTTTCTGTGCTACTTTCCGGCCCTCCTCAATCCCTGCTCTCGCTTAGGCTTTAGAGTTTCAGAACGTCGCTTTCAATTCGCACCACCGGGGTGTGTCGCCAGCAAGAGCCCCGTGGCTTGGGGAAGTCCGGGGGCAAGTGTCGTGCTGGGCTTCTGGAATTCATCTATTCGAGGACGTGTTCAGCAATCCGTATGCTCTCACGATGGTCTGAACATCTTCAGTGTGGCTGGTTGTGGGACATTGATTCTTGCATTGCAGAAGACACTGCTCGAGCGTTGCGGGCCCAAGACTGCAACTGGTTTGCACCTTGACGCCATGCTTCTGCCCACCCTGCTACAGTTCTTTGCAATTGTTGCCGTGGCACCTGGAACATGCGAGCGCCCACAAAACGCGTCATCACCCTTTAGCCCTGCAGCTTGGCTGTGTCATGGTTTCGAGCTCTGCTTCGTTGTTCCTGGCCAAGTGATGAAAGCCAGGCGGCCACATCCATGGTTTACAGCCTCTTGGCTG
Source organism: Symbiodinium sp. clade A Y106 (assembly GCA_003297005.1). NCBI lineage: Eukaryota > Dinophyceae > Suessiales > Symbiodiniaceae > Symbiodinium > Symbiodinium sp. clade A. The sequence continues at coordinate 44,333 of BGNK01004192.1, forward strand.
ATTCAAGGGCAAGCGAGCAAAAAGGAGTTTAATCAGTCGCAAAGGAATGACGCAGTGGGAAATGAGAAGGAAGATGACCGCTATAAGGAGGCCCTCCCGCTGCCCGCAACGAGGCCCAAGAGTACGTTTGCACGGACCCAACCCTCCCTGCAGAATACCATGAACTTGAAACCCTCTGGATGAGTCCGAGGATGCTTCACGCACAATATCACAAAAAACGAGACACCACAGAGGGCGGTTTGGCGCGGTCACTCATCAGTCAGCAGCACAACGAATCCCTTGTATTTGCTGCTCCTAGCTAGCTAGCTAGCTAGCTAGCTAGCTAGCTAGCCAGCACTAGGCATCACTAGGCAAGAAGCGTGTAAAGCGGCAAGAAGCAGAGCACCTTGCGCATGCGCGGATCATCAACAATACCGTTGCCAGCACGGCATTTGATCGAGAATCGAGAGATGAGCAGGCGAACCGAGCTCCTGCCGAATAAACAGTGAGCGGAACTGATCGTGTAGCAGTGTAGTGATTAGCGAGTGATCCGAGTTCCTGAACATCAGATTGGCAGGCCGAGCGAGGCCATTTGTACAAAGCAGCTTAGGACCTTTGGGCTACTCTGGATTGCGAGTGTCGGCCGTCTCTTATGGTGCTTGGCTTACGGTTTCTGCTTCTGGTTCGGCGCCTCGACTCAAAGTGGTACGGCTCGATGCTTTCATCCCTCAGAAAATCTCATTTGCACGGCCTCAATCTCCATGGCCAGGTGACATTGGAAAAACATGCTGCCGGGCTGCACTGGTCCTGCGGAGGAAACAGCTGCACCGTGAGTGTTTCTTGGAGGTCGACATGCTGCGAGTTGCCATCCGTGCTGGAATCAATTTCATTGACAATGCAGAAGTGTATGGAGCTTATCCTGGAGAATCCGAGCGCATCATGGGCCAGGCAAGTGGCACTCCAACCTCAGCCCCAGCCAGGGATGCTAATTGGTGCTGCAATAATTCATTTGACATGTGTAGCGAATCAAAGGGGATGAGCGCAACAGCCTGCAGTCTAATGTGAGTTCAGGATGTCATATGCAGCACTGAGCAGCATCGGACCAACGGCACGGCACAGAAGAGCCTAACAGCATCAAACCGCGACTGGACAACGGTGCTTCGCAGGACCCTCTCCGCTCTAAACGACAACTCAAGTTTGTTTTTGCCACGAGGCATTGGAAGTCCTGTTCGAAGAAGGGGAGGTGAGGCGATCAGATTTGGTAATATCGACAAAGCTTTTTGATGGAGGAGATGGAATCAACGACCGCGGCTTGTCTCGAAAACACCTCGTGGAAGGAATGCAAGCATCTTTGAGAAGAATGAAGCTCGGATATGTGGATCTAGTGTTCTGCCACCGGCCGGACGTCACCACGCCTATGGAGGAAACTGTCCGTGGAATGAACTACCTCCTAGACCGTGGCTGCTTGGCTTTTGACACGCTAGACTGGAGTGTGGTCGTCTACTTTGCACGGCAGTAGTATGCAAGCATCCCACATCAAGGCTTCGTGTCACAAGTGCAAGATACTTGGTTTTGGCAAGCCTCCTACTGTTGCAGCACTCCAGTTTTTTTGCTGCGGCTGTGCGCTGTTTTCTCGGCGGCTGCACAGTGTTTCGTTGCCATGGTGACATGTTTTGGCCAAGGCTGGGCGCTGTATTGGGGAACGAGTGAGTGGTCAGCAGCGCAGGTGCTGCACGCGCATAGTGTTGCCAAGGAGCTGGGCTTGCAGGGGCCCTTGATGGAGCAGCCTCTCTACAATTTATTCAACCGTCAGCGTGTCGAGATCGAATTCGCGCCACTGTACGGATACGGACTTGGCTTAACAGTTTATTCTCCCTTGGCTGAGGGGATTCTCGCGGGCAGATATAGCAGTGGTATTCCCACGGACAGTCGAGCAGCCGTGGTGGAGAGGAAAGCTAGCTTAGCAAGACAAGAGCGCCAGATTGCAGCTGCGGAGGCACTTCGACCCATTGCTAAAGAACTTCACTGTTCCTTGGCGCAGCTGGCTCTGGCTTGGGTTCTGAGCAATGGCAACGTCAGCACTGCCATCATCGGCGCATCCAAGCCCTCGCAAGTTTTGGACAATGTGGCTGCCATTGCCTGCCTGTCTCGCTTTGGGCAAGATACGATCCAGAAGATTCTTTCAACCGTGTCCAATGCCGGGGCAGCACCTGAGATGGAAACGAACGACGACGACATTTCTGCGAGAATGGCGGCCAAGAAGCTTCAAATGGTTGGACGGCAGCCACTCTGATGGCTTGACCCAGTGGCCAGCTGCTGAAAAAGCTGTCGAACTCAGCCTCATTCAAGGAAGGGTTGCGACAGGGTTAAGAGCGGCCACGCTTGTGGTCGGTAGGCTGTCGCGTTGCCGCTCCCGGTCAAGTGCTAGTAGATCATTAGATCTAGAAACCTAGTAGTACCGCTGGCCCTAACGCGCAGCTGACCAGCAGGCAACTTTGCACACCCCAAAACGGTCATTTGCGCATAGCCTGAGGTAGAGTTCTTGCGACCTGAGTTGAAGGACTTGAAGGCACAAGGGAGTATGGGCATGATACGGGTGGCTGTTCTTTCAGAACTGTCGAACAAGACGAACACTGCGATTGCCTGTAGTGACGGTTTGCCTTCCGTGCACCGTTTGCTTCTGCCGGAAGATGCATGGCTCACACGCAAGAGCTGCACTCATACCCATCTGCACCGATGGAATGCTGTCAAAGAAACATAATGAAACTCTACCCCATGTGTAGTTATGAATCTTCATGGTTACGATTAGAGCTGCTGATGACGGCAGGTTCTGGGCACGAGTTTCGATGAGGATGGCAAGGATTCGGCATCATGGCTTTGTGTGATGAACGGAGAGTCTCAAAGACTCAAAGTTTCTACAAGTACCGCACCAACCCTACCCGCAACTTTCCCTTGATGCGCAAGCGAGAACGCAACCGCATTACGTGCCTGCAGCCTTTCCCCAACCCAACCTCTTCCCCATACCTGAGCACGTCTGCCGCTATCTGCAGCTCCTTCTTAATGTTGGCAGGAGTTCGCCAGTGTGATCGAGGGTGCCGCGGGCTTGCCCTGGCTGTACCCTCAGACGAGATCTGCGTAGCCTGAGTCTTGAGCTGCAGTTTAGGTTTGGTGTGCAGTTCCATCCAGAGAAGAATGCTTTTGAACATGGCCGGAGTCCTCAGGGCATCGTGCGAATGCCCGATCAAGCTCATAGACTGTGCTGGATTGAGGATTGCTCCCTGATGGCCAGCCAGCGACGGCAGCGAAACATGGGCCAGATGCTGGCAGCTCAGCGTGAGGAGCCACGCGGCACCCACGAAGATAGTTGAAGCCCGTCTTGTGCTTGCTCGCTTCCATGTTGCGTCAGGCCATCGCCACAACTCAGTTCTTTGCCAACTTCTTTGTGCAGCAGGCCAAGCAAGTCCGCCCCGCATGCATCCTATGAACGCTGGAACTGCATCTGTGGGCGGGCGTAATTAGCAGACGTTAGCGGACAATGATCATGGAAACGTGCATTTGAACCCTGGAGTTTGTTCGCGTTTGTGCTTGGGCCAGAGACCCGCCTGGCTGGACAAGACACCAATATCGCTTGTAGCCCGCGTAGCGCCGATGCTCCAAGTGCAGGCATAGCTGCCGCGTGACTCCCAGACACCTCCCCTGTTTGGGTCTTTTTCTTCCGACTTCCAGTAGCGTTGCTGGCCTAATGGCTGTGGCTGGTCGCACTGTTGGCCCCACTTCTACCGCTACTGGTAAGGTACTGCTATTGCTGCTGCTTGCTTCCTGCATTGTTGGCCTCCTTCTTGTGCGTGTTTCTGCTACCGTGAATTGAATCATAAAACTCCGTTTATTACGTTTGTAAACGCTAAGCCGAGAGCTCGAAGGTTCGACGTGCATTTTCTCGTAGGCCTCAGCCACCCATGGTGGATGGTGCCCCCCTACCGTCGGGAACCCTTCATTCACCTGTCTTACTATAAACTTGGAACCTGCAGCTCCTACGTGTAGGAGTTAGAGTTAAGCTTAGCCATCAGGCCACAGAACCACCAGAACGTGTGTCTGGCCGATCCCCAAGTCCCTTTGCCCAAGGCCCGGAGACCCATGAAATAAGAAAGGTGTGGTTTCATGTTATGTATGTGTTATCCAGCTGGCAGAATGCGGGGTGTTGATTAACTCCACTCCTTGAAAGATCGGGAATCAGTGGGGTCTGGTCTGGAACAGGCTTTTCTCAGCTGGCACCAATGGAGGAGGGTCTGGGCATGGAAGCACGCTGGTGGTGGTGGAGGTGGTGATGGTGGGTGATAGTGGTAGTGGTCCTCGTAGTCGCAGTGGCAGTAGCCGGAGCAGCAGCCGGAGCAGGAGCTGGAGCAGAAGCAACAGCAGCAGCACCACCACCAGCGCCAGCAACAGCAACAGCTCCTCACTGGTCACGAACATCGCCGGATCAATCAATCCCTCTAGGACTTATTGCAATTTTGTTGAAGTTTTGTACGGGTATGAGGGAGGGGAGCTTTCGTTTACTCATGCGCGGCTCGAACACAGGGGTAGTCGTAAATGCTTTCGGTTACCAAAGATACACATCATATTGCCAAACAAACAGTGAGTAGATTTCACATCGACCGACATCTGCGAGATTCCGCTGTCAATGTATCAGTGTTTTGTGACGAGCGGCAAAACCTATGAGACCGCCTTCCCAATCTTTATATGGGGTTGTCGTTTTTGGGCGGGCACCTTATCGTTCTGCAGGATTTCCAGCTGTGTATCTAAAGGCCATCTGTTAGATATATTGGGCCTGAAGCAAGAGGGTCGAGGCTGCAAGGTTCTGTAAGTTAGTTTTGACTTCTGTCTCACCGGTTGAAGAAAGGCTCGTGTCTAGGGTTTGGGGCTTCAGGTTGCTGGCTTGTTTGGGAGTTGGAAGATCCCCACATAAAACAAGTCATGTGGGCATGTGGTGGTTCTGACTACAAAACCAACCTGGCGGGTTATCGCTTCGTTATCGATTTAGACACAATCTCAACAACCTTCAAATATGAAGAATTTGACCTCTCGTGATGCGCAAGCTCCTCTTGATGTTATCCGAGGGTTATCGCTTCTGGGCGGGCGCCTTATCGTTCTGCAATGTAAACGTTAACATCCTGATGCCCAGGTAGGCCCGCAGACTAATCCTATGTACGGAGAGAAACGCCTGTAGCATTGGCTTCTAAGTTCTTGGAAGTTGTGGAATCGTCGAAACATTATTATGATAGGTGTGGTGATTTCAATAGGAAGGCATAAATACAGGATTGTTCAAGGTTGAATGCCAACCAATGTTTCAGTCAAGCTTCAGAAGAGACGATCACGATTCGATAGCCTTCAGCTGGTCCTATGACCGCGCCTTGCCTTGGAACGTTGCGGTCGGCGGGTCGCTTGATGTTTGTCTTGAGAGTATCAGGAAACTTCAGAGCCCTGAACGGAAGCTGGTTTCGGCCAGGCGCGCTTGAGTTCTCAGAGCTTTCCATCTGAAGCGGAAGAGGCATGTGGCTGCAGTGTAGTGGCACGCATCACATGACACGGAGTGCATGCTTTTTGCTGCCTGGTTTGTTTAACTTGTCGCTGTTGCTGGTGGCTCCGCCTTGATCAACCATGGGAGCCGAAACAGTGAGCTGCAACTTCAAGCTTGTCTTTCAGCCGCATTGGCAAGGCCAGCCGACTCATCTACGGGCACCAAACCTCTCGAGTTTTTCAACCCTACTTTGACGAGGCGGATATACATACATTCAGAGTTTGAGAAGCAAGCGAGAGAGAGAGAGAGAGCGCTCTGCCATTTTGGCTCAAGCCATTTTGGCTCAAGGTGCCTACAGCGATTTCGAGGACGGGCTCCACGCCAGCTCAAAGGGGGGCTGTGGGGGGGGGGAGGGGCCTGACTGTGCCTCTGGCCCTCCCGTCCCGCCCAAGTCCTCCTTCAAGTCACTAACTAACTCGGCCGCGCTAGGGGAAAGCAATACTCGTGAAGGGCCAGTGGGCAGGAATACGGCTGTGACGGTGACCTAGTTACTGCAAGACCTTGCTGTTGGACCTTGCGGCCCGGGGGGAGACGAAGTTTTTCGCCGACCGCCTCGACCCAGGGGTGACAGAGGTTCGCACCGGCACCGGCTACGACGCGGTTGGACGGACTTTGCCAACTCAGAGTTCGTGACTGTGGCAGGAACGGCGACATAGTGAAGCACACACTACACCACACGATGGCAGCCCGGAGGGGGCAACAGTGCATGCTGTGCAGGTATGGGGGGGNNGGGGGGGGGGGGGGCGTCTGCCAGTTAGGCTTCCGCAAAAGCCATGTGAGGAAGACCCGCATTGCAGACTCCATGGTGTTGCTACGGTGAATGCCAGGCTGACAGAGCCACACCCACCGCCGCCACCGACACCAGCCCCAGCAGCACCGCAAAGGGGAGAAGAGACGCCCCTGGACCAGAGGACACAATTCCTCACGAGGGGGGGCTGCACCTTCTCTATGAGCCAGAAGCGGCAGACAAATGGATACCCAGAAAAATCGAAGCCAACGATGGGGAGGGGCAACAAGGACACCCAAACGGGAAAGCTCCTCAGCCAAGAAGACGCGGCGGACTATGAGGTATACCTTCAACGCCTTTCCGGCCGATACCGTGTGGGGGAGCAGGCTGACCGCCTGGTACGTGTAGTGGACCAGTGCTTGCCGAGGATTGCCGATGAGAACCGGGCCTACGTCATGCGCTGCCCCATGTATAGAGCCATGTCGCAGCAAGCTACGTGCAAGCTTTTAGTCTAGTCTAGCAGCTAGCACGTTTGGGCAGCTGCAGAGCACTGGATTGGCCAGCAAAGCGTACGACTTCCGGCTTCGTTTCTGGGACCGTTTTCTGGGCAGCTTTCTTCATGCCAGCAGTAGCAAGGTCACAAGTTTATGCCGCGCTGTGGGCCGAGTTTTGGAGCCACGGAAACTCCACATTTTGGGAGCCACAATGTCGGCCCCAATCATTTAGATGTGAACAACCCGACGAAACACGAGGGTAGGAACACTGGTCTAAACGAACCCGTGTTCGAGTTCCGGTTTCAGAGTCGCTCTGCGGACCCCAAAATTGGACCGATGCACATTCAGGGCACTCTATCATGAAGCTGGCTTGGTGTCCGGAATCTGGGCCTGCAGACGGGGCCGAAAACCTCAACAAAAAACTGCTTAACGGTCAATGTTGGTTGTGCCCGGCTCCCCCTAAATGATTGCACACACCGGCTGGACCTGGACTACAATGCTAAAAGGCAGTGAAAATGGTTATCATGGGGCCTCCCCTCACCCTAATTAGCATTGTAAAACCCAAACGGGGTGTAGGGTCCCATGTAGAAAAGGGCTGGGACCCACCGAACCCGATTTGGGTCCCACGTAGAGAAGAGCTGGGACCCACCGGGTCCCACCGAGCCCGATATGGGTCCCACCGTAGAGAAGAGCTCGGACCCCCCGGGTCCCACCAAGTACGTATCAGGACACGTGCAAGGCTGGTGGTTTTGAGGGCGCGATTTTGGGTCCATTGGATGCTCCTCCATAGTATTATAAGAATGCAATCAGCCTACATGCCCTGTCTAGGGGAAGGGCAAATTCTGCAATGTAGGGCCATGTCGCAGCAAGCTACGTGCAAGCTTCTAGTCTAGTCTAGCAGTCCGGCTTCGTTTCTGGGACCGTTTTCTGGGCAGCTTTTTTAATGCCAGCAGTAGCAAGGTCACCAGTTTACGGGCCGCGCTGCGGGCCGAGTTTTGGAGCCACGGAAACTCCACATTTTGGGAGCCACAATGTCGGCCCCAATCATTTAGATCACTTGTTGGGCTGCTTTGTGCTCCCATCCTTGTGACCAGATTTGCNTTTGGAGCCACGGAAACTCCACATTTTGGGAGCCACAATGTCGGCCCCAATCATTTAGATCACTTGTTGGGCTGCTTTGTGCTCCCATCCTTGTGACCAGATTTGCTTCCCGTGTTCGAATTCCGGTTTCAGAGTCGCTCTGCGGACCCCAAAATTGGACCGATGCACAGTATTATAAGAATCTAGGGGAAGGGCAAATTCTGCAATGTAGGGCCATGTCGCAGCAAGCTACGTGCAAACTTTTAGTCTAGTCTCAGCTAGCACGTTTGGGCAGCTGCAGAGCACTGGATTGGCCAGCAAAGCGTGCGACTTCCGGCTTCGTTTCTGGGACCGTTTTCTGGGCAGCTTTCTTCATGCCAGCAGTAGCAAGGTCACAAGTTTACGGGCCGCACTGCGGGCCGAGTTTTGGAGCCACGGAAACTCCACATTTTGGGAGCCACAATGTCGGCCCCAATCATTTTCTAGTGAACAACCCGACGAAACACGAGGGTAGGAACACTGGTCATTTGCTTCCCGTGTTCGAGTTCCGGTTTCAGAGTCGCTCTGCGGACCCCAAAATTGGACCGATGCACAGTATTATAAGAATCTAGGGGAAGGGCAAATTCTGCAATGTAGAGCCATGTCGCAGCAAGCTACGTGCAAACTTTTAGTCTAGTCTAGCAGCTAGCACGTTTGGGCAGCTGCACGGAAACTCCACATTTTGGCAGCCACAATGTCGGCCCCAATCATTTAGATCACTTGTTGGGCTGCTTTGTGCTCCCATCCTTGTGACCAGATTTGCTTCCCGTGTTCGAGTTCCGGTTTCAGAGTCGCTCTGCGGACCCNATCACTTGTTGGGCTGCTTTGTGCTCCCATCCTTGTGACCAGATTTGCTTCCCGTGTTCGAGTTCCGGTTTCAGAGTCGCTCTGCGGACCCCAAAATTGGACCGATGCACATTCAGGGCGCTCTATCATGAAGCTGGCTTGGTGTCCGGAATCTGGGCCTGCAAACGGGGCCGAAAACTTTAACAAAAACTGCTTAACGGTCAACGTTGGTTGTGCCCGGCTCCCCCTAAATGATTGCACCCACCGGCTGGACGCACACCTGGACTACAATGCTAAAGGGCAGTGAAAATGGTTATCATGGGGCCTCCCCTCACCCTAATTAGCATTGTAAAACCCAAACAGGGTGTCGGGTCCCACGTAGGGTCCCACCGCGTCCCACCGAACCCGATTTGGGTCCCACGTAGAGAAGAGCTGGGACCCACCGGGTCCCACCAAGTACGTATCGGGACAAATGCAAGGCTGGTGGTTTTGAGGGCGCGATTTTGGGTCCAGAAAATGCGCATGCTTCCGGCTTCAACATAGCGTGCCTCCATAGTAGTTAGGTTTAGGTTTAGTTAGGTTTAAGTTGTATGATCCAGTTTGCAGCACAGCATACGAGGACCACTGCATCAATCACATTCTCTGTGCAACACAAATGCCACTGCGCTCCCACTAGCTTCGTCCGCTCTGCTCTCAAATGGGTCGATCACCCTCGTTTGCCACACTCAGGTCGTTTTGTTCGCCACGGCTCTTCAGAGCTCAGGGTATCAGGAATCGGGTTAGCACATCCATGTTGCCAGCCCATCCAGGAGCCAGTGCATCCACGCCACAACGATGATAATGTACGTGCTACCAGCCCTCCACTGGCCACTGCATCCGTGCCCCGACGATGATAACGTCCATGCTACCACCAGCCCATCCATTGGCCAGTGTATCCACGCCGTAACGGCAGTAACGAGAATGATGTACCTGCTACTAGGCATCCATGTCCAGTGCATCCACGCCTCACCAATTGTGTGTACTTCCCACCAGCCCAGGCGTTGGCCACGGTACCCACGACCCAGCGATGATGACGTCCATGCTACCAGCCCATCCATTGGCCAGGTGATCCATGCCACAGCGTTGATAATGCCCCTGCCAAGCATCCAATCAGGCGGTCTAGCGAGCAAGTGACCCAGTCACACGGCCGGCTGGGCAAACACGAACACAAGCACGTGCATGCGCACACGCACACACGCATTCAAACTCCATGGATGCTTGAATTGGCAGAAGAAGGCCATTGCCTTTCATGCATACGTAGACGAAGACAAACACGGGTAATCCCATGATATCCCATGCAGGCGACAACGAAGCCCCAGAACGACGATAGAACACCAGCAAGCACAGAAGCAGAAAGTAGGGCGGTCAGAGATTGGAACAAGAGACAAAGACGCAGAAAGAGCATGCCGAGCGTTAGTTTTTGCTTTGGTCTTTTGCAAGACTCAAGTTTCAGCAGCATCTTGGTCAGGTTTACTTATTTTCCGCTCCCGCAGTGACGAATGCCTCCCACCACACGGTGCTGGTCTGATCGCGTTCGTACGGTTAGTAGAAGTTCCATCTGCGTGCCCCAGAGTGAAACTCTGCGCGAGTTGGCAAGCCTGGGGGCTGCTCTACGGCATTGCTTCCAACTCAGTCAGAAAGCTGCCTGAGCCTGGCGGGGTTGGAGGCGTCTTCCGGGTGCCCCTGAAAAGGAGGCACTGGCCCTTGTGGCCCCCAGCGCAGATGGCATGCGCCATACCTGATCTGCCATGTCGGCTAGTCGCCAAAAGCAGAGCGCACAGAAGGAAGAGTAGATGGACGGCACGACCGCAACCGTTCGCTGTCCTCGTGCATGCTGCTCTGCTGCTATCCATCTCAGCATGGAAGGAGGCAAGGCTTTGGTTTCGCCCGGGTCTTCTCCAAGCTTGCAGCGCCAAGAATTGCTTCTCGTCTGCACGAAAGCTCGGCTGCGCCGCCAGGAGTTTGTAAAGCCGTCGCAGGAATGCTCCGTCCTCGTGGCAGAGTCCGTCAGGCTAGCATGGCTTGACGGGAACTTTAACTCGTAGCGCCCGAGTTCGACACCCGGGCAATAGATCCAGGTAAGCTTCATCTAATCTCGGGAAAAGATTGGAGGCTGCAGCCCTCATCAGCAAGGACGTGAGGTGAGCTCAAGACAAGATCTCTTGCACATTGCATGCAGACGTGCAACATCGGGCTTGAGGCGGCATGTTGCAGTGATCTGATTGAGGACTTGATGCAACCTGTCCGACGCGCTAGATCTGCAGGAAGATCTGCAGGCGCGAGCTGTCCAGCTCTCCGTGGCTCCTAAAGATCCTAAAGACTGTGACGTCCAGGCCCTGCTGCGGCGGATGCGAACAAGGACAGCGCGATTCAAGCTCTGTCTGTAGCCTGCCCTCACTTTTGCTGCGCGGAGAGTTCTTGGATGTTCTTGGTTCTATGCTGTTGCACTGCAGGTTTCAGCGACAACGCGACGAGATTCTCCTGTGCGGCATTCATCCCCGCAAGACAGAGCAGGTGCTGGGCTTTGTGGCATGGTAGCATGTCCATCGATTTCTGCTCGAGCCACAATCTGAAGGAGGCGCGAAGCCACGGCGAGCGTCTCCGCAGCGAAAGAAAGGAGAGTGCAAACCTCGCCACGTGCTCCCAAAATTCAGATCTTTGCATGTCAGGAGCTGCGAGAGAGGCAAGCCGATCACCAGAACCACCTGGACCTCGCGTTCTTTGGCATGCAAGTGCATGCAGCAGTTCTTTACGATGATAACGGCAAAGCTCTGGGATTCAGAAAGCCCGTAGACCCGAGAGTACGATGATGACAGAAGCCGCTCAGAGTACCTTCGGAGCTTCGAGAGTTCGCCATGAAGGGCCGTTGCCCTGTAGGCCGTCCGATTAATCGCACTCCAGCCTCAAAACTCAAAACTGTAGCCTGCCCATACTTCTCAGCATGCAATTTTTGTGGTGGTCTCGAGGCCCGAGGCTGCATAACCTGCGCTGCTCTTCGGTTTGGATCGGCGGGGGTTAGGGTTCAGGGCAGTTCGGGACCTACAACTTCAAGGATCTTACTTAAGGTTTGGTCGGAGGGCTTACTGCTGCAGGCTGCTCGGCCTGCGAAGTATCTGAATCTGGATTGGGTGTACCGTAGCCTCATAAGTAAAGCTCCACCGCGAGAGTGAGGAATAATGGCAGGTTTCGTGACATGCTGTTGCCGCTGCGAAAGACTAAGCCGAGCCATCTCGTCACTTCAAAGCACACCGCCCAAAGAGCTGCTTCCCATCCCACACCTTGCTCTTGTTTCAAGAAGCCACGTGTACGTAGGTTCTGTCCTGGCTTTGCTGTGAAACCAGGCCAGGCCTCCAATGGCCGCGCCCGTGCAGGTGCAGGTGCCCATCAAAACTAGCTGTCACTAACTGCAGCTGCTCCAGGCAGCGTTGCTGGTCAATAGTTCAATGGTGGTCATGGAAACCGTCCGTCGTTGGAGTTGACAGCATGTTTCTCGCAGCGTGTTTCTTCAGTTGCCTTAGGCCGTCCGGTGTTCAATCTTTGGACAGGTTGCGCCGCCTGAAAAGGCAGGCAGCACAGGCGGGCCTGCTGTGAGCATGAGCATTCCTCTGCCGCAGTCGCAAAGAAGCGACAGAAGAGGCTCGCCACCACCTGGAGCCACAGAGTCGGCTCCCTCCTTTGCCGTGGGCTTGGGCAGGGGCTGAGAAGGCGTCTCCGTAAAGCGGGCTTGATTGCGATGCAAGGTCAAATCTTTGGCACGACTGGCCCTAGTGTTGGAGTCCAACGGCCACTCTGGAACGGGGCAACGCTCCAAGAATTTTGCCTGGTCATGTCGTGTGTGCTGCTATTGGAAGTGTCAAAAGGAATCGCAGACACCGAGGGCAGCTGCAGCAGCGGCTGCAGTGGCTGCTGCTGTTACTAAACAGAATGATTGCGAGTGGATGAGACTGATGCTCAGTATGCCGTCTGCATGATGCCCAGTCCGATAACATCTACGGATCAGGTGACTTTGAGGAATACCTACAGGAGGCGGCAGCCCATAACGAGTTGAGTCGGATACCCCACTTAGACCTCAAAACCCCACTCTGTGAGGGTCTGGAACGGCGACCTCTTCAACAAGAGGCCAAAGCTTACGCACCCCGTATGGCTGATGCAGAGAACTGAATGTGTCAGGCCCACTGTACCACCACAATCAATCACTACTCGCTTCCATTCCCTTGTCATTGTCGTCCTCTGTGAGCCGGATGCTGTTATGAAGCTTTCGGGCCTGGTCAGGCGGCCACGGCTGGCGACTGGCTTGGTGAGGGGAGCAAGGGGATTGGAGCTGGTGCTTGTGTCATCAGCGAATCTTTCCTTGAAGGCCAGGAGGCAGACGCACTGCGAGCCAGGTGTACCCGTTTGGAGCATGAGGCGCCTTGCGGCCTTGCATTTGGGTCTTTTTGTTTCCGCTCATTTACCTGGTTCATCTTATTTTCCTTTCGTCGCATTGCAAGCTTCGCAGCATTGTACGTCGTATCTCTAGTCCTTTACTCTCTGCCCCTTTCTTCCGAACTCCAAGTCTCTTGGGGTTGTCTCCACGCCTTCGCCCGGATCACGAAATGGCAGCCGACCCGATCGTTTGCACGTTAGATTCTCAGTCACCCGGCAGCAGCAGGTTGTTTCCTTGCGTACGAGTGGCCCTACTTTTACTATTCGCAGCAAGCAGAACATCTTGGTAAGCACTACGGCTAGCTACCTCTACAGGACTTCCGCTTGTGATCATGCCACAAAGGACTGTACACGGCATATGCCTACATGCTTGTACTGCCATGATCCCAACAAGCCTAAAAAGATTTTTGTTGATCCTCTTCCAGGCTGTCATATGCAACATGGTTTGCTGCATGGAATGCATCCCTAGCTGTCCGCGCTCCCCCTTTGGTTCCCGAGCCAAACCCAAATAAGGCCCGACTGAACCATCGAAAGATAGGGGTTCGGGAGAAAAGCGGCAGAATGGCACCAAAAGTGTCGTGTTGAAAGACACCGTGGACTTGCGAAAGCAGAGCTGGAGCTCAACCACTACTGGTAACGATCAAAGGTTGGAGCAAAAGCAAACAGAATGCTCCACCTTTCGAAACTCCAGAAGGAGTCCTGCACGCATAACTCAAACGTTACGCCTAAACCAAACCTATTGAACAAAACCAAGTAGTGACATTGAAGAGAGCATGAACCGACTAACCGGCATAAAGCATTGATGATGAAGTTTGACTTGACGAACACCAAGTGCGTGCCCGGCAAGAAGAAGAGGACCAGTCGGCGCGTCCAGCGAGTCCACCAGTCCTTAGCAGCGAGCAAAGCTCAGGAGTACCTC
>BGNK01004193.1:2557-58390 GCA_003297005.1 Symbiodinium sp. clade A Y106
GGAAACACCTACGATGTTTCCTAGCAAACACCTTCGATGTTTTGACTAGCCGAAACACCTTCGATGTTTCACCGAGGAAGTATAGCGCTAGCATACACGGTCGTACCTCGTACCTCGGCGCGAGTGCGAAACTCACACGGCATGTATCCAAATCTATCCAAGGGACCGCTCGGCAAGGGAGGTGCAGCGGTCGGTGAACAACAGCAGGAGGGGCTGGAATCGGCTGCCGAACTGTCGCTTGACAGCTTTGGTTCCCGTCGAGGAGAGGATGCCCAGCTTGAGTTCGTCCACGAACTCCACTAACGAATCCCCCGTGTCGGGCTTCAGTGCCTGCTTCAGTTGATGTTCCAGGGAGTCAAAATCAGCAAGCAGCGTCTTCGCCCAAACGTAGTTGTCAGGGTCTCGCTGCACATCGCCGGAGATGCGGCCCACCAGCTGGGAGGCCCTCTGCATCAGGAGCACAAGGTTCTTTGCAGCCGCCTCGGCCGCCTTGGCCTCTTGGCTTTCCTTGTTCCGGGCGGCTTTGCTCTTGGGGTCGGGCTTTGCCTTTGGATCAGCCTTCGCCTTCTGCTTCGGGAGCTTCGCATCCTTCGCCGCCTCCTCCTCGCCCGGCTCGGCTTTCTCGGCCTTTCGCTTCGGGGCCTTCGGCCCACTCGCCTCTGCACCAGGAACCTCCTCGATGCCCGGCACGGAGATGAGTGCCTCTGCCCAAGCCTGAAGACCCTGCGGACTGTTCTTGACATCGTCCAGGCTCACGGACTCAAGCGACACACCCTTGGAGGCGGCGAATTTGCGTCTCGCCTTCAACTCGAAAGCCTCGGCCTCGACAGTCGATGACGAGTCGCACTGCTCAGCAATCTCCTTCCACTCCTCTGCCTGCGTAGAGCTCGAGAGCTTCTCGACGAGGAGGAAGTTCTCCGCCAAAGTCCATTCGTTGAATTCGACGAAGGCGTCGGGGAACTTGCGGCACATCGCAATGTAATTGCTGGCTTGTCTAATTGCTTCTGGATGTTCCACTCCGCAGTAGACCATCCGCAATTGCAATTCCGACTTCCAGCTTCCCAGCTCCTTCTGTTTCGTCACATTCTTGATGCACTGCACACGTTTCTTCAACACACTGTCGAACGATCTGGAAATGCTCCAGGACATCCTAAAGCGGGACTTTAAATCATCCGTCAGCCACTTGTACACCTCCTTCACGTTGGGCTGGTGTTTCAATGCCCGGCATATGGCCTGCCCCGTGGCCGAGCGAGCACCCATGTCGATCTGGTGGCATGCCCAGAACTCTAGGCCCTCATCGCTCTTGGCAACGTCGGCCTCCGTCACTCCCGTCACGGCGAGGTTGTGCCACTCGGCGTACTTCTTGATGGCTCGGCCGACTGACGGTGTGCTTTCGTCCTGTCGGAAGAAAACAGAAGAATCACCACAACTGAAGAATAGACATGCTGCAGCCCTGAACCGAAGCAAGCAGCCATTTTCTCAGCTTTCGTTCATGACTTCCCGCAAAGGAAAGAAGCAAGGTTTAAAGGTTTTTAGGCACGAAACCAGTCCTTCAGGCCACCTGTGGCAGCCGATCCGGATCGCGTGGGAATGGGCTTCTGCTTCGGATGCTCAGCACCAGTCAGCTCGGAGGGGTTCGTGTTGGGCTCGGAGATGTCCTGGAGTTGCAAGTTCATATACATTGCATAAACTAGAAATTGTTCTGAAACCTGCCTTGGCAGCACTCTGGAGCTCGGAGGGGTTCGTGTTGGGCCCGGTTGTTTTAGGCTCGGCGATGTCCTGGAGTTGCAAGTGCTGCTAGATTGCATAAACTAGATATTGTTCTGAAACCTGCCTTGGCAGCACTCTGGAGCTGGGAGGGGTTCGTCTTGGGCTCGGCGATGTCCTGGAGTTGCNAGATTGCATAAACTAGATATTGTTCTGAAACCTGCCTTGGCAGCACTCTGGAGCTGGGAGGGGTTCGTCTTGGGCTCGGCGATGTCCTGGAGTTGCAAGTGCTGCTAGATTGCATATAAACTAGAAATTGTCCTGAAACCTGCCTTGGCAGCACTCTGGAGCTGGGAGGGGTTCGTCTTGGGCTCGGCGATGTCCTGGAATTCTGCTTCTAGATTGCATAAACTCGAAATTGTTTTGAAACCTGCCTTGGCTACACTCTGAAGCTCGGATGGGTTCGTGTTGGGCCCAGTTGTTTTGGGCTCGGCGATGTCCTGTCTCGGACTCGGCGATGTCCTGGAATTCTGCATCGATTGCATAAACTAGAAAGTGTTCTGAAATCTGCCTTGGCTACACTCTGGAGCTCGGATGGGTTCGTCTTAGGCTCGGCGATGTCCTGCAGTTCTGCGACTACAGTCCATAAATTAGAAAGTTTTGTGAAACCTGCCTTGGCAGCACTCTGGCCCTCGGGGGTGTTCGTCTTGGGGTCGGCGATGTCCTGGAGATTGCAAGTGGAGCTCCGATGGGTTCGTCTCAGGCTTGGCGATGTCCTGGAGTTGTGCATGTACAGTCCATAAATTAGAAAGTTTGGTGAAACCTGCCTTGGCAGCACTCTGGCCCTCGGGGGTGTTCGTCTTGGGGTGGGCCATGTCCTGGAGTTGCAAGTGCATCTAGATTGCATAAAACTCGAAAGTTTTCTGAAACCTGCCTGGGCTACACTCTGCAGCTCCCATGGGTTCGTCTTAGGCTTGGCGATGTCCTGGAGTTGTGCATGTAGATTGCACAAACTACAGTTTTTTTGTGAAGCCTGCCTTGGCATCACTGTGGAGCAACTCGGGGTTCGCCTTCTGGCAACGTCAGGAAGTTCTGCATCTAGATGTCATGAACTAGAAATGCTTTCTGAAACCTGCCTTGGCTAAGATCTGGAGCAAAGCAGGGTTCGCCTTGTGTTCGGCGACTTCCTGGAGTGATGCATTCAGATGTCGTAAAGTACAAAGCTTTCTGAAACCTGCCTTGGCTAACATCTGGAGCCAGGAGGGGGTCGCACTCTGCTCGGCGATTTCCTGGATTTGTGCATTTACATTTGATGAACTCAAAAAGCTTTCTGAAACCTGCCTTGGCAAGCATCTGGAGCAAGGAAGGGCTCTTCGGATCGGCAATGTCCTGGAGTTGTGCATCTAGATTTCATAAATTACAAAGTTTTCTGACATCTGCCTTGGCAGCACTCTGGACCGAGGAAGCTTGGCTCCTGTTGGGCACGGCGACGTCCTGGAATTGTGCATCCAAGCTTGATAAGCTGCAAAGTTTCTCAAATTTGCCTGGGCTTTTCTCTGGATGTCGGATGCCTTTGTCGATGGCTCTGCGGTGTGCTGGAGTAGTGCAGGACTTGGACTTTCGAGATTGCATAAACTAGAAAAAGGTCGTAACTCTGCCTTGGCTACACTCTGGATCTCGAATGGCTGTGACTCGTCAGTCATGGAGTTGTGTTGGGTTTACTGAACCTAGATCTCGCACAAAAAACAGCTTTTGTGCAATTAGCCTTGGCTGCACCGTGGAGCTCCGAGGACTTGGTCCTCGGCCCCGTGGTGTCCTGGGAATCCTGGACAAAGGGTTCATGCGGCTCGGCAGAACTGCGATGCATCTGNTGGAGCTCCGAGGACTTGGTCCTCGGCCCCGTGGTGTCCTGGGAATCCTGGACAAAGGGTTCATGCGGCTCGGCAGAACTGCGATGCATCTGGAGCTGCCTCTGCGTGGATCTCGCCGTTCGGGATGGGTCGCTTCGACCTGTGTGGTAAACCGCAAAGCTCCACCTTATTCTTGAAAATCGCCGTGGCCTTATCTCCCAATGTTGCTAAGCCGACAACTTAACCCTAAACCCGACCCGAATCGAGAGCTAAACCCTAAAATGCCAAACCTCGGCAAAAACATAAACCTAAACTCGACCCGATCCCTGTGTCTTGAACCTGAAACCATTAAAAACCTGAAGCCCCAATGTTGCGGAAGCTAAACCCTAAAAAAAACACCAACAAAAAACTTAAACCCTAAACCCGACCCGAAGCAGTTAAACCTTTTATTTTCCCGAGAGCTAAACCAAAAAAAAAGAGAAAAAACACCGACTGAAAAAAAATAAATAGAATTGACCCGAAGCAGTTAAACCTTTTTTTCCCGAGAGCTAAGCCCTAAAAAAAGAAAGAAACACCGACAAAAAAAAAAGAACCTAAAATTGACCCAAACCCTTTAAAGAGGAAAAAACCCCCCCCCAAAAAAAAAAAAAAACTAAAATTGACCCGAAGCAGTTAATGTTAAACCCGAGAGCTAAACCCCTAAAAAAAGACAAGACTAAACCCCAAAAAAAAGAAAAAAACACAGGGGAAAAAAACACCCTAAAATTGACCCGAAGCAATTAATTTTAAAAAAATTTTTCTCCCCGAGAGCTAAACCCTAAAAATTAAAACCGTGAATTACCCGGACCAGTCGGGCTTCTTGGGGCCTGTTCGGGCTATTTCAAGATTCTTGGGGCCTGTTCGGGCTATTTCGAGCTATTTCGGGCTATTTCGGGCTCTTTGGAAATGCCTGTTCAAGCCTCATCGCTAGCTCATCGCTAGCTCATCGCTGCCTTGTGGGTTCATTGAAAACCTCATCGCCACCTCATCGCGAAGACCCAACCGCGTACAAAGAAGAAAAATCTATATTTTGGATGACCTCATCGGTAGCTCATCGGTGCCATGGCTGGCAGCCCTCGTCGGTCCCTCATCGCCACGATTTCGGGCCTCATCGCGACCTCATCGTTCCAAGCCTTTTTAATTATAATTGCGTAAAGCCAATTCTGCCTAGCCCTCATCGGTAGCTCATCGCTATTTCCGATGGACCCCCTCATCGCTCTCTTTTGCTTGCTTTTGCAACCGTTGTTGCTCATTTTGGTATTTTCGGGCTATTTGGGATGATTTTGGGCTTTTCCGACCTATCTGGGGCTATTTCGGGTTTGTGGTGTCATTTCTGTGGTTCGAGCTGCCTTTTCTCAGCAGGAACGTATACAGACTGGGGTGTCATTTCTGTGGTTCGAGCTGCCTTTTCTCAGCAGGAACGTATACAGACTTTCTCTAAGTACCATCAGCATAGGGCTGCCCGAGCAATATTTCAGTATTCTCTGCGTACATTGAATCAAAACACGGACACCCCACCTAGAGATCCCTAAAGATTAATCTGTGTATGCCTCGAATGCGAGCACGACGTGTACATCATGCACGACATATGTACATTGCTTGGTTTGAACTAGTAGGATCGGCATCTGAACACACAAAGGGAAGAATAGTAGAGATTGTCATCATTGTTCAGAAGCATGTACCTTAAAGCTGACCTCCATGTAGGTATGTGGGTATGTATAGGTATGTATGCATTATTGTGTGTATGTATGTATGTATGTATGTATGTAACATGTATGTATGTATGTATATGGACATGTATGTGTTTATGCATGGTGCTGGGTGGTAGTGGGTGGTGCTGGGTGGTGATGGGTGGTGGTGTAGGGAGTCCTGTATACCTAGCAACCCGTACAATGCAAACCACCTGTGAAGTGCAAGTCTGTTTTACTTCCGGGCACACACTGGTAGCACTAACACGAAGGTCGTACCATCAGTCCATCGTGTTGAGGTCAGACACTGCAGATGCGGCATCAGTCACGTCTGGAACCTCTTCGAGCAGGCGAATCCGGAACAGCAGTTCATCAACTCTGGCATTGAGCATTGAGACCCGATCAGACCTGGCGTTTTCGAGCAGTTCAAATGGCTCATGTGAACTGCTCGAAAGGCAAGGTCTGAGCAAGCCAGCTGCCACTTCATTCTCATTCGCACAGGATGTGATCCAGAATCAACAGCCCATGCACTGGCAATTGTTCAGCCTATAGTGCACATCAGTAAGAGCTTCCAGCATGTCGGACTTGTGCGATTCCAGATTCGATGCTAGTTGGCTCAGGGCAAGCCACAGGGACGAAGCATTGCGATCAGCAGAGCTCATGTTGCTGTGTTGCAGTGTATATGTATGTATGTATGTATGTATGCATGTATATGTATGTATAGGTCTGTCAAGGTATGTGTGAGAATGTATGCATGTAGCTGGGGTTCTTGCTTTAGCAGCCCGGCCAAAGACCTGCCTAAAGCAACAAGGTAACAAGCGGCGCGTGTTACCAAACCGGCTTCACCGTCCCTGCAGGCGACTCTGCGATTTGTTGGCGGCACATCTGAGTCTGTACACGATGCGGAGAAACTTTGGCATGTCTCTTCGCTGAAGTTTTGGCAGCAGGATTCTTTCAAGCTACTGGTACTGGTTTAAGGGGCGGTGCTTCCTGATAGAGCATATGCTGCGGCCTCGAGCTGCCAAATTGAAGCACTCTGTGAACCTGATCAAAAAAAAGTAGATGTCACACCCTCAGCATCGTAGCTCTGAGTGTCCCGGCGGTCCATGTTCGCAGCAGGCTCCTCGGCGGGAGCTCCGGTGGCTGCTGCGATCGCCAGCTGGGATCTTGGCTCCTGGAAGGGCGGCGTGGCTCGGCGAAGAACAGGCGGCAGGACAGGCTGTGGGGTTGGTGATGGCTCCTTCATCGTCGTTTCCACATACTCAACATCGGCCGGCGTGAAAAACCGAGCCTCCGGGCCCAGCTCCTTCATGTGCTTCACCCATGCATCGNTCACCCGGCTTGACCTTGTAGAGAACCACAATGTCGTTCCTTGCAGCCTGCTTCTTGAACTGAACCTTGATGGTGGCACCAGGCTCGTCCTTGAGCTCCACCACAAACTCCTGCAAGTCGTGCCCCTCAGCACGTGGAACCGGCTCCTCCAAGGCCGGCGGAGGATCGGCAGCCGGGCTGCTCTTGGGCTCGTTGTTCCTCGTCGGCTTCGCGAGGCGGTGAAGAAGGTCCTCCTGGGTGGATAGAGGTTATCTTTTCTTATGCAAGACTCGGGTTTCACATTAGACAAACTTACATATAAAGCTTTGGGTTTCAAGAAACTATGCAAGCTCGGAGTGTTGGGCCTTTAGGGGTTTCAGGTTTTCACGGATTAGGGCTTAGGGTTAAGAGTCCTATGCAGGGATCGGCTTGGAGATTGCACGAATTCCTGGAAAGCTCACTTTTCGGTCTTTGAGGAAGAAAAGGATCTGAGGCTTCAGTCTTAGGGTTTTAGAGTTTAGGGAACAGAGTTCCGGGTTTTGCGGGGGAATTGAGATTTGGCTTGGTTTTGGCTTTCTGCACATGACAAGCTTCCTGGGTCACAACNTCTGAGGCTTCAGTCTTAGGGTTTTAGAGTTTAGGGAACAGAGTTCCGGGTTTTGCGGGGGAATTGAGATTTGGCTTGGTTTTGGCTTTCTGCACATGACAAGCTTCCTGGGTCACAACTCCAGATTCAAATCGCTCGCCGTCTGCAAAGAGGAATGTCACCACATCGTGCAACTTTTTGGAGGGATCGGGTGACGGCGGCAGGGAGAACTCCAGGGCAGCTCGTTTCTTCGGTCCCAGAATCTGTCGCCGAAATGCTCTGAACTGTTCACGATCAAAGCCGTACTCAAACTCTTTGGTGCTCGGGATCTCAGGCGTGAGCTCTGGCTTGGAAGCCGGGCCCCCAGCAAATGTCGTCAGTCCTGCCATTGGGCACATGCTCTCACGCATGAAACTTTCACTCTGGCGAGTCCTTCGGAGGAAGCTTTGTGTTCCCGGCTCTCGGCGGATGTCGTCAGTCCTACCAATGGGCAAAGCGAAACATGTTTGATTTTAGGAGTTTCACTGTGGCGAGTCCTTCNTTCGGAGGAAGCTTTGTGTTCCCGGCTCTCGGCGGATGTCGTCAGTCCTACCAATGGGCAAAGCGAAACATGTTTGATTTTAGGAGTTTCACTGTGGCGAGTCCTTCGGAGGAAGCTTTCTGTTCCCGGCACGCGGTGGATGTCCTCAGTCCTGCCATGGAGCAAAGCGAAACATGCTTAATTTAGTTGCCGATGCCGAGTCCTTCGGAGGAAGCTTTCTGTTCCCTGCTCCCGGTGGATGTCGGTCCTGCCATTGGGCAAAGCGAAACATGCTTAATTTTAGGAGTTGCCGATGCCGAGTCCTTCGGAGGAAGCTTGGTGTTCCCTGCTCCCGGTGGATGTCGTCGGTCCTGCCATTGGACAAAGCGAAACATGCTTAATTTTAGGAGTTGCCGATGCCGAGTCCTTCGGAGGAAGCTTTGTGTTCCCGGCCCCCTGCAAATGTCGTCAGTCCTGCCATGGTGCAAAGCGAAACATGTTTGATGTTAGGAGTTGCCGATGCCGAGTCCTTCGGAGAAAGCTCTGTGTTCCCGGCCCCCGCCAAATGTCTTGAGTCCTGCCATTGCGCAAAGCGAAACATGTTTGATTTTAGGCGTCGCCGATGCAGAGTCCTTCGGAGAAAGCTCTGTGTTCCCGGCCCCCGCCAAATGTCGTGAGTCCTGCATATTGCACAAAGCGATTTTAGGAGTTGCCGAGTCCTTCGGACGAGGAAGCTCTGTGTTCCCGGCTCTCGGCAAATGTTATCTGTCCTGCCAAAGTGCAAAGCGAAACATGTTTTGGGAGTTTGCGAAAATACGGGGCCTTAATATGGTAGGATCTTTCTTATCACAGCCCCAAAATCAGGTCCCCGTAATATTAGAAAACTCCGAAGTAGTTAAAGAACCTTTGGGGCATGTATAGCTTCTATAAGGGACTTTGATGGTTGTTGTAAGGGTCCAGTAGCATGATCATACATTTCCGGTTGCAGGATTTGATTACGGAGTATAACCCTGGCGAGTCCTTCACCTTCGTGTCCCCAGCTCCCACCAGCAGATCTCGTCGGTCCTTCGAGAAGCAATGTTTTGGGGATCCACGAATTGTGAGACTTTGAACCATAGCTCCTTCCACACCGCGGAAACACTCCAGAATCCCCATAGGAACTTCGTTGCTCGAGAAGGCTTCCTCAGTCCATCCCACAGACACCCGACAAGTGTACCCAGCTCGATAATTGTGGAATATCACTGAGTCAAGNCGGAAACACTCCAGAATCCCCATAGGAACTTCGTTGCTCGAGAAGGCTTCCTCAGTCCATCCCACAGACACCCGACAAGTGTACCCAGCTCGATAATTGTGGAATATCACTGAGTCAAGGACTTTGAAGAAGTCGTACGGCCTCTCTGTCTCCGGCTCCTCATCTGATTCTTGCGAACTAACAACCTGCCAGATTTGGATTTGCGGCTCGGCAGAACTGCTTTGAACATTTCAGCTTCGGGGCCTCTGCGACCGAAGATCTTGTCTTCAAGGCACTGCGTCTGGGTGCATTGGGTGGCGCAGGTTCTGGGGTTTGTAATTATAATGCTTTGGCATGCTGTGTGAATTGTTTATGTGCGACTGCATGCTCACAGGGGCTTTGGAACTACTGCACAAATTTCAGGAGCTGTCGGCACATTCTTGGGAAGTATATGCAGCAGTGTCCCCAACTATGCGTCCCGGAACACCTGACAACCCGAACAAACCAAAGAGATCCTGAGTTCCGAATTAAGCAGAAACCCCATATTCTACACAAACCAGAAGCTACTCATTAAGGCACTGGGCCTGGGAGCTGCGGCTGCTGCGGGATCTGGAGCCTTGGCTTCATCCTGCTGCGGCCTTTTCTTCAAGGCACTGGGTCTGGGAGCTGCGGCTGGTGTGTGATCTGCTGCCTTTGCTTCATCCTGCTGCGTGGATACCTTTCAGCTTTTTCGAGGGATTTGCAGCAGGTCTTTTCAAAGGCTCGTCTCCTTCGGGGTCGATGCTTGGGTCCTGCTCCTTTTCCTGTTCCTCCTCCCCTTGCTCCTCTTGCATTCCCGACTCATCATTGCCATCATCTGCATCATCCTCTTCAGCCTGACTTTCCTCCGGCCCCGGCACATCCTCCTCCACAGCGTCCTGCTCAGCCTGCTTCCCCCTCATTCTTTTCGCCACTGNCGACTCATCATTGCCATCATCTGCATCATCCTCTTCAGCCTGACTTTCCTCCGGCCCCGGCACATCCTCCTCCACAGCGTCCTGCTCAGCCTGCTTCCCCCTCATTCTTTTCGCCACTGGGCGACAGCCCGTCCACATGTCCTGCAGTCTGCCAACAACACCAGAACACATAGAGAAAAACAGAGAAAACAAACAGCCCCGCACACACACACACACATAGACTCTGTCGAAATAAGAAATGAGTAAACTCTTCACCCGAAACCCAACATCCCTTGACAGACCCTGGAATGGCAAGCTCGTGTCCTGCGGCACCCAGGACCGGCACTTGAGTGCTTCTTGGGCAGTGTGGCTTCAAAGCCATCTGGCTGCTCCATCCGTCGGCCACCTCGAAGCTCTGGGCCTGGGTGCGGAATGGCGAAGGTAAGAGGCTATGGCACTAAGCCCGTTTAGGGCCTAGGGTTGTAGGGTTTAAGGATTCGGGTAAAGGGTGTAGGGTTTAAGGTTTTGGTATGAAATAGTAATAGGTAGTTTGGGCATTTCAACTTCAAGGGCTTTCGGGTTTAATCTAGGGTTGTAGGGTTTAAACGACGCATGCTGAGTATCCTCGGCAAGGTCATCAAGTGCTTTTGATATAGCGGAATGAGCAAAATTCCACGTTCTATCAACTTGTTGCACCCGTCGCAGATGCGGCAGCACAGACTTCAGCACGTCCAGGTCTTTGGCGGTCATCTTCCTGGGAAGAGTTTTGAAAACATGTTGGCTTGAGGACGGGTGCAACACACGACTGAGGTGCTACAAAGAGTCTTCGAGGAGCTGTAGTGCAGGAAATCAGGCTTCGTAACCCATTTGCGGATGGCGTCGGCCAGCCGGCTCACATCCAGGTTGCTCTTGCTTCGCCCCCGCTTGACATTGCTGGCGGCGGGCTTTTTCATCCTAACTAGGCCCAGCAGCTAAAAACAGTTCGATGTGGCACGATTACGAAAGACTTTCAGAAACCAGGCCTCAGATGTTTCGAAGGCCCTGAAGCAAACCCTGCAGAAGCCTGTGGTGGCCCAATGGCCGGACCCGAAAGCTGCCAGCTGACATGTGCTTTGCTTCCACACACTCAAAGCTGCACGGCCACAGTCTCGGAAGTAAGCGGCTCATNCCTGCAGAAGCCTGTGGTGGCCCAATGGCCGGACCCGAAAGCTGCCAGCTGACATGTGCTTTGCTTCCACACACTCAAAGCTGCACGGCCACAGTCTCGGAAGTAAGCGGCTCATGCACACTGCAATCGACAACAACATAATCTCTCGCACAGAACTGCATGCCGGACAGAGCGAGTGCAATCAGCTGCTCATGCATGCACATTGCAATCGACAACAACATAATCTCTAGAGAGCTCGCACAGAACTGCATGCCGGACAAAGTGAGTGCAATCCATATGCGAGTTTTTTTCCTGACCTTGCTTTGAAAAACTTTCAAGCACGACCTCTACTCACGGCGTTCCAGGCACTAGCTGCAGCATTCGTTGAGCCGATGCGAGGCTTTTCTGGATCTCCTCGAACTCTGCCATCAGCTTCCCGGAAGCCTCGAGGTGGCCCTCGAACTCGTCACGAAGTTCAACCAGCCTCCACTTGAGGCTGTGCAACCGACCAGCAAGCATGCTGTGGCTGTGAGCGACATCCTGCACATACTCGAGAAGGTAGTCATATCTGCCCTGCAGATATGCAATGTCTCGCTTCACCTCATCCAAAGGGGATTCAGTGCAAACGATCATCCTCCGTGCCAGCCGGAAAACAACGTGGCCACTTGAAATCTGCAGAAAGGACCACATCTCCAGCACGAAGCCGCCTTCGCCACTTCTTGCCGAAACGGCGGACAAAGCGCCCCAGCATCTGCGAACCCTCGAAGCTCACATGCACAGCCTAGCAGTAAACCCTAAAGCCATGCTCGACCTGCCTTTAGCACTTGAGAGCGAGTCTGCACCTGCTCACTGCTGCACAAATGCGTGATGCATGGTACTGGCCGCCGAATGCTGAGCAGCTCTTGGAGCCGGAAAACGGAGGGTCGCGGCTCCGAGTTTGAAACAGACCAGAACCTGTGGCAGGAATCAAAGCAAGGCTCCAAAAAAGCGAACTGCATGTGGCATCAAATGCAATCCTTTTCAACAGCCATTGCCCCGAATGACACTCAAAACAACTTTGGCAACCACTGATATTCTGCACGTTTGCTGCGGAATGCCAAAGAACCAGCCGGGTAATCTGCCAAGCGGAGCTCGATCTTGTACATGAGCACCTCGAGATGGTTGTGAAATGTCTCTTCCCTTGGTTGGCATGCTTTGAAATCAGTTAAAAATGGACTCGAAGGCTTACCAATTGGTTTGCAAGCCTAGGATCTGGTATTGCTCGAAGAAGCTTCGGGTCCACATCGTAAGCAAACACCGAATNAGTTAAAAATGGACTCGAAGGCTTACCAATTGGTTTGCAAGCCTAGGATCTGGTATTGCTCGAAGAAGCTTCGGGTCCACATCGTAAGCAAACACCGAATAAGTCGTGAGTCGGCACCACTGCTTTTGAGCTTGTGCTCGACCTCCCTTGCTTCTTCTTGCAACCCAGGGTGCTCAAACTGAAGCCCTTGGAGGTCGTCCATGGCTTACATGTGCACAAGCATGCAGTCTTTCACAAAACTTGGTGTTGCAGGGTCATGGATTCTCTAGAAATTTAGAGTCGAATCTACTTTGCAGACGACCCAAACAGCCGGTGGAGCCCAAAATCTGCAGGGCCCGCAGCATCTCTGTCTCTCTGTACACAGCTTTGAACGGAGGACTGCCCATGCATGAACACCGATTCTGGAGCAGAGCAACACATGTATGGCCACAAAGCTGGCAAGCTTGCACTGAAACAGTTGGAGCCTCAAGCGGTGCATGAGCGGAAGCATACAGAAATTTGGCGACATCACACCACAAGCAGCTGCTGTTCCTGTCCCTCAGTTGTTTATTTCCGGCAGCACAGCGTCGATCTGCATTCTAGCTGCAGGCAAATTCAGTCCTCATTTGAGGAATCCTCAAGGTAAAATAACCTTGCAATTCCAGTGGGCCAAATTGCCAAAGCTCATAGCATCTGGAGCAGAGCAACACATGTATGGCCACAAAAGTGGCAAGCTTGCACTGAAGCAGTTGGAGCCTGAAGCGGTTAAGCGGAAGCATAAATCTGGCGACATCACACCAGCACAAACAGCTGCAGTTCGTGTGCCTCAGTTGTTTATTTCCGGCAGCACAGCCTCGATCTGCGTTCCAGCTGCAGGCAAATTCCGGTCCTCATTTGAGGAATCCTCAAGGTAAAATAACCAATTCCAGTGGGCCAAATATAGCCAAAGCTCAAAGCAGCTGGGAGAAACGGTCATCGAGTGCATATACCACCTTAGACACCTGCGACCTGGTACCTTGCATGCCGAACAGCGGCAAGAACCTTCGCACGATGTCTCTGCCATCCAGCGAAGACCAGACACCTCGCTGGTAGTGGAAGTCCAGGTCATGCCTATTCACATTTCCAGCAGGGGAGCAAGCGAAGCCACGGAACTCGAGCAAGGTGTCGTGGTAATTGGAATGCCAGCTGCCCTGCCATTCCAAAACCCTGTAGCCCCGCTTCGTCAGGCGATAAAAGCCCACTGCACCAGTGTCCTCCATGATCAAATACTCCCTTNATTGGAATGCCAGCTGCCCTGCCATTCCAAAACCCTGTAGCCCCGCTTCGTCAGGCGATAAAAGCCCACTGCACCAGTGTCCTCCATGATCAAATACTCCCTTCGCCTCCCACAAGCGATGCCCCATGTCAAAGTGCTGGTACTTGCAGACCATAAAGCGGCGGACCGGCTCAAGTGCCATCACGGAGGGCGAAAACTGAGGATATGGTACAGAATTGGTGCACAAAATTCTTGGGCCGTATGCCCAACCGGCCGGCCCATGCAACCATGCATTCACAGTGCTGACACTTGTCGAAGTCTTTATAATTAAGGCTTTGGGTGCTTGATTCGTTTCGAGATGCGAGCTTCGAGATTCGAAAGTACGAAAAAGGTCACGTGTTTTCAAGGTGACAATATAAGGTTTCGAAGCTGTAAGAACACCTTACACCCCCAGGACCCTGAATTTTTTCACTCTCGAAGACGCTGTGAGACATAGTGTTGCGATCCTACCTAGCACAATCCGGAGCCGTTTGTTTCATCTGCCAGAACAAATTTGCACAAACCTGGGCGCTTGCACCACAATTGGCTACCAAACCTAGCTGGTATTGTACCACAACTGGCCACCGAACGGGCCAAGTCATTAATGCGGACCCATGAATCCACGAAACCGGGCCATATGCAGGGATCCAAAAACAGAGACGATTTTTGCATGCATATGCAGGGATCCAAAAACAGAGACGACATGCATCCAAAAACTGAGACGATTTCTTCGTGCGACTCCAAAAAACAGAGCCACGTGGTGTCAGGGTGGTGCCCGCTGTGTGGGTTGAACTGGCCGGCGTGTCTGGCTCCCACCTTGTCAGGCTTCGCCTTCTCTTGTTCCCACCAGGCCATGCCTCGCCACGTGATGAGGTTTCGCGTGGTGGGGTCCGCAGCTCTTCCAACGTTCTGGGGATCTCGTACTTCACTAGGGCGATGCGTGCCAACCTCAAGGAACGGGTGTTCCACTCCACCCAGCTCTCCCCTGGTGTCCTCCCAACCTTGAGCATGTCCCGTGTGTGATGGAGTTGTATTCCATTAGCGGTACGAAGGATGGAGTCGTTGACCGGCCAGGTGGGTGAGCCCCAAAGGCCCGCTTCACGTACCACCATGTTGTGTGCCTTCAATCTTGTTCTGAGCCCCGTCCTGGCCAGGAACATCTTCTTGTTCGCGTGGAATGCTTTCCTCGCTCTGGTGCTCATCTCTACATTGATGGGCTGGTCCTCCCACGAAGGCTACGGGTGATCCCAAGACCATAAGCGGGCAGTCAGGGCCCTGGGCTTCGACCTGGTGCCCGGCAATGCGGAAGGTGTGTGTCCCCTCGTTGGAGATGACGCACGTCTCCTTGTGATTGATCTTCAAACCGTGTCGGGCGAGATTCACCTCCAACCTGTCGATGAGGTGCTGGACGTGGAGCGGGTTCTCGCCCCACATGTAGACGTCGTCCATGTAGGCGGCCGTGTGTTCTTCGGTCCTCGCGGGCTGGTCTTCACTTCTCTGGTGGTTTTTTGTACCTCGCGCCCTACCAAGGCCGAGAAGGCCACCGGGCTGTCTGGTCCCCCTTGTCTGACGCCGTTGCTTTGGTTGACGATACCCACAACCTCGCCTCCCACGGGTGCGCTTGTCCTCCGACCTGGTCCTCCATCAGGCGGCTCATGCTGGTTTGTGATGTGGTGTCGAAGGCTTCACGAGAAAGAAGGGTCCGCCATTCGCATGACCCTACCGGATGGCCAACAGCATCTCCACTGATTGACGCCCTCGGGAGCACCACCTGATACTGTAGTCTGCACACCGGAGTCAACAAGTGTTGTGTGCGCCTGAGGACCAGCTGAGCTGCCGGTGCGCTCACTTTGGGGATGAGCACCGTCACTCCCTTCTCCAGCAAGTCCGGCAGGGTGCCCTTGTAGAAGGCGTCGTTGAGGATGTAGAGGATTCTGTGTGCCCACACTGGGTCTTCCATGAGCACATGGATCGCCTCGTGGACCCGCTGCTTTCCTGCGGGGCCAGCGGGCCATATGGTGATGCTTGGTTAGTTCCTCAGGAACATTCTCGGGTAAGTCTTTGCTGGGTTTCCAGGAACACCTGTATGCCGGAGGCCTGGTGCGACTCAACGAACTTGTCCATGTCCCTCCCCGGTGTGGTCATGGCTTGAGCTGCTGCCGCCACCTGGTGACGCGGCTCTCCTGAAGTCGTCCCGCAGAGTACGGGGTCCCCAGGTCTTGGGCGTCTTCTGGTGCTCGACAGCCTCCTCGAATTCTCCCATCACTGGTTCGTGGTCTGAGTGTGCTCTGTCGCATTGATCTCCCACGTGTCCACGCGTGAGTCTGGTGCCCTTCACGATGAGGTGGTCAAGCCTTCTGGGGGCCTGGCCCGAGCAGGGGAAGTGCGTCGGCTTCTCCAGTTCTTGGTGGGGAAAGATTATAGGGAATACCGCATGCACCAGTCAAGAATGGTATCTCCCCGCCCTGTTCTCGCCGAAGGAAAAGTGGGGTCTTCCCCCGGCAAGAAGACTTCATTGGCGTCCACACCAACCACAATGCGATGTTGTGTACAAATTCGAGAATGTTCCCAGTCTGCGAGCAGAGCTTCTGTTTCCGGGGCGCGGTATGTGCCCACAAATTGCGCCCAATTTGTGCCCCTTGCGTGAAAGTGTGAGCGAAATCGCTCGGGGGTGTACTGTAGCATGGCTGTGTGAAAAGGTATCTCGAAAAGCAAGTGCAACTCCTCGCCACTCGTCCTCTTTTTTCCCGCTGACGAGTACCCAACCTTCGCCTTCATCGAATTTGATGCCGGCGTCCACGATTATTTCCTGGAGCATGAGTACCTCAACTTTGCGAAGGTCCGAGTGCCCCCGAGACGTTGCAAGGAAGTCCAACACCTTAGGTGGGGTCATCCCCCCAACGTTCCAGGTGCCCAGCAGGGCGAGTGCCCCTTGGGGGTAGCGGTGATACTTTGGCGGCCAGGGCCGAGGGCCTCATCTTAGAATCAGCGTAGGACTGCCCGAGGGGCAGCCACGCCGTGCGGACATCTTCAATGCTGTGGTGGAGCTTAGCAGCGATGGTGGGAGGTCAATCCAGCCCTGAGTGCCCGTCTGGGTGGTGTGGGGCGGGGTCATGGCTGCTGTTGCTGCAGCCACTCGTGCGCCCTTCAGCCACACCTGGCCTGTGGCGTACTCCACTTCCACGTCTGCGGCGAGTGCCCCGTGTTCCATTAGAAGGCGTTTACACTTGGCTGCGACCTGGACCTTTCTTCGCTTCTCTGGTGGCTGAGAGATGTTCAGGAACAACTTGCTTGGTACCCCATTGTCCTTGGTCCCCACTGTCAGGTTTGCGTTGCGGACATGTTTGATACAGTGTTGTACCCTCTGCCGCTGGTCTGCTTCGCTTTCGCCATCTTTGCGATGTAGGGGAATGATGGCGTACCCTCGGGGCAAGCCTGGCACGAACGTGTCCCTCATGTCTAAGTCCAGCCTCAGCTCCGCCACGTATTTGTGGGCCTGCTCGATGCTGGTGCCAACCTCCTATGATCATGGCTGGTGCCCTCTCTTGTTCGCCGCTGGTGCCTCCTCCTTTTTCGAGTCTTGCGACCCGTGCTTCCATAGTGTCCATTCTCGTACTAACGGAGGCCAGTTGCTCTTGGTGTCCCCTGCCTCGGCACGGTGTGCCTGCATAGTCGCTTCCAGTCGCCCAACTTTGTCGTTGAGCTGGCCCACTGCGATCTGCAGTTCTCCTCGAAAGAGATCACGTAGGGCATCCACCGCAGGTTGGTCCACTCTTCCTCTCTTCTGTGGGCTGGTGTCCAGGTTAAGGAGGTCTGAGGGGGCCGCTGTCGAAGCTGCTGGTGAGAGTCCCCCATCTGTCGCCATCGCCACTGGCATGTTGATCAGCGGGTGGGCCCGCGCGGGTGTCGTCATCTCAAAGGCAAGGGTATTATTCACGGTGTCGATGCCCAAGTCACGATCACTCCCTGGATGGCGTCCCCCTCCCGGAAGTGTCACTCTCCCTCTCACGCCCCCGCGCCGACCCTGTACAGGACCGAACTCACCCAGGTCCCCGGCAGAAGCGGTGATGGTGTAGATGCAAAGTTGCACACTTGACGTACAGCTCGTATGGCGGCGTAGGCCCAGGCAGAGGCAAGTGGTCCTTAGACGCCTGGTTTCCGACGAGTTGTCGGCTCTAACCGCCGGGGTTTGGTGCCTGGCCAAAGAGGGTGGCACCTTGAACCCCTCACGGCTTGAGCCAAAATGGCTACGTCTCTGTCTCTGTCTCTGTCTCTGTCTCTGTCTCTCTCTCTCTCTCTCTTTCTTTCTCCCAGGCTTACGGGGCGAGTTAAGCCCACCGGGCGCTAGGGCCCGCCGCTTTTAACGGGCTTTTAGAGGGGAGTGAAGTGCTGGATGATCATTCGGCCGAAAAGTAGATCATAACGAGCACCATCCAAAACAGCCCATCACCTGACCATCTGCCTTCACGCTGTTGACTACATACCGCTTGAGGGCCTTCCCGGCGGCCTTCACGATCACGAGCGGGATCGGAACGGCCGCGCTGCAGAGCCATGACGCGCGTGAGCGTGAGTCCCTTATCCGGCCCGTGATCCCCCAGGCGAGAGCAAACCCATGAAGAGAACTCATTGGAGAAGACCGGAGCGCTAAGGATCTCCGAACGGTGCAGCAGCCCAAATCTTCAAGGGCCACCGCTCAAAACGAGCGCTGCAGTCTGGTCCCCTGCCTGAGGACCAAAAGAGAGTTGAAACGAAGCGGCCGCCAGGGCGATCGCCGTGCCCATACGTCCACCTGAATTGATATCCGAGCGAAGTCCGCGGCGGGTGCGCGAGAGAACCTCACACGTCGACCCGCATCAGATCGCGAGCAGCATCTCAGGCCTCCTGAGTCTCCTGAGCTCCCCCACCCCTGCTCCATGTGCCTCCACGACCGAGGTCTGGCTGGCGTCGACCATCGCCGGCTAAGCTGCAGCGCCAAGCTGAGCAGTCACGCACCGAGTCCTGTTTTTTAATTATCGCCATAGGTCCAAGATTTCAGTTAATATCGGGATGGAAATGTCCTCGGCGTGGGCGTGGTGAGCAAGAACCTCGCGCTGCATCGGCACCACTCGGAGCTTCGAGCGGGCCCGGACCCCCTCGACTGATGGGGAACGAGCTCGTGCAGTCATGTGTAGTCTGCGTCTGCGCATGATCATGCACCCTTGACATGTTGTAACAGGGACCATGTGGAGCTGCCAGCTGTGCGAACTGCTGCACGTGGTCCGGGCCTTCCGTGCATGCGAGCGCGCTGAAATATGGCTGACAGTGAGCCATGTACCAGGAACTGACATGCGCCCACACCGCAGATCTACGGGGTTCTTGGCGTCCCCATACCGGAACTCGATATGGTCCGCGTCGTTAGCGTACCCTTCGGCGACCTGCCCGACATGAGTCCGAACGGTACCCTCTAAGGACACAGTGAACTAACACCTCGATGCCGTGGAAGACCTTCACATCGACATACGTGCGAGGTGTTTTTCATCATCGGCCAGGTAAACAGCTGGAAAGCCAGGTGGGACAGTGCCGAGCTGGCATGGGAGTCCCACCGAGCACAGGGTGCACCAGAGATTGAGATAGATGATAATTATCAAGAAGGTGAGCACATCCAACGTATAGTTCGCAAACAGTGAGCCGTGGAAATTCGGCATGATCGCATCGATCCACCAGGTCTGGAATGGGCTGATCAGCGATTGTGCCGGTTGTCGATAGGAGTCCGTTCGCCCACCACCGTTTCCGCTCCTTTCCAGGTGCCATTCCAGGCAATGGCAGACGCCGTGGCAGGGCTGTCGTCGCCTCCATGGGATCGTGAGCTCGTCCCGGCACATGAGTGCCCCAGTTGCCCGCTCTCTCCGTGGCATCATCTTGGCGCTGTGGCAGCCGAACTGTGGGAGCTGCCCTGCTGAGGGAAGACATGGCCGCAAGAATGATCCACCTCAAAAGCTGTCCCACACCGATCAAAAAGATCGAAGGCGATCGCCTGCGCCAAAACGGCCACGGCAAATGCATCTGGAAAGGCGGCTCCCTGTAAAACCAATGTAATTTGATGAACGTCTCTGTTGAACTAAACTAATCATGGTTGATATAAACAAGAAACCTATGTGACAAAGTCAACATAGCAGTACCCTCGCTCCTCGCCAGCAATCTCAGCAATCTTGGACTGAGAGGCTCGGATGGCTCGGCTCCTCCAACAACTCCACAGCAGCTCAAGTCAGCTCAAGGCTAGACACATTGGCCTCTCTGCTCTATTCCAGGCGGCACCTCGGCCACGCGTTGACATGTCCCAGCAACTTGCTGCGCACTGTGTGACGTTGCCTCTTCATCTCTTCTGCCTGAAGCTTCTGACCTTGGGTGTGGGCGTGGCTGAAGCAGAGCCATGATCGACAAGAAAACGAGCCTGGTCTGGCTGGTCCTTCTGCCAAGTGGGATCCGCTTCAAGTGACATGCCTGCGCATGCTTGAAACTTCGCAGAGCGACAATGTGGCCAGGTCACTGATCAATGCTGCTCTCTCTCACCTGCTAGCCTCCAAATCCCGCAGAAGACGCACTCAAGCCCTACCACTTAAGAAATGCATAAGACACCCTCCAACCTTCATGTTTCAAGAAGTCCGCAACTCTTGCGCCCCAAGCTCCGAGTTCAGAAAAGCCCTTGACTTCTTGGTGCTCCAGGAAAGGACCCTCTCTGTGTGGGGTGGGTGCTCTATTCTATTGTGGGACATAATCGGAAATCGCAGCTTCCGCACAAGCCCGAGAACTCGGGGTTGAAATGCGAAAGTCTGTTTGATTTGGAACCGTTTGCATGCCTAGCTGCTGTCTCCACCCAGCTTCATCGCATGGGAAGGCGCATGGACTAAGATCAGAAGGCTCCCTCTACACAGGCCCCCGTGGTCAACCGTCTGCGACTACGACAAGCATCAAGCTGAGTGAGTGGCTTCACTAGTGGCAGTCCGGCTTATCATGCCAACTTCGGAGAATGTGGCATCCTATCAGAGCTGGCAGCTGCAGTACAAACCAGTCAGAATCACTTGCAGGAGGATGCATGGCGCTCCGTCGTGCTGTGCTCCTTCAAGTCAACTTGTTGATGCAGGGAACGTCGTGGTGGCAATGCGAAATGGCCGGCTGGCTGCTGACCGGAAGGGCATAAAGCGAGATCCAAGCAGCGAAGGCTCCGTCTCTTTGCAGGTTCCCATGGGTACTTGCGTCGGTAGTAAACGTGATGGGCAGCTGAAAATAATTACCTCCCCGTGTCCTGCAGTGTCTGCTCCCGTTCATTCCGGCCTTACTGGCCTTCCTTCAGAGCCCCACAGTCACCACAGCCCACATTGAAGTGTCAGACGTGATGCACGAAGAGTGGAAGCTCGACAGCTGCTCACAGCTGCTGGCAGTCTACGCCATCTCTAACAATTCTAACATGCCAAAACAGCACAGCCGCTGTCCCCGGAGAGTTGTTTTTCCGCAAGGTGATTCCCAAGCTGCAAGTGCTGCAAAGTGCATCAAATTGTGCAGCAAATTTCGCAACGGTGCATGTCGTAAGGACGGTACCGAGCTCCTTGAGCGCTACGCCTCTTTTCAAATGATTTTTCCGGATTGCTGCCGCGTGCATTTTCCCTTCACAGCCTGGCCATCTGCTTGTCCTTCAGTTGCCATCAGCTGCCATGACACTCATTGGAGCAGTCCAAACCCTATGGCACTATGGTACGTTGTCCTCGTCCGTTCAGATCTCTTCCCCGGACAGCTTCTTGGGCGGCAGGGATGTCAAAGACACTGGCCAGGACGATGACGATGGCACAGAGCGTGAGCCAGGCAAGTCTCGCGGGCACGGCAGAGGTGTGGCTTGCGAAGAAGGTCCTGCGAAGCAGCGACAACCATGCACGCGCTGTGCTGTCGAGGCCACACAAAAGAGCAGCCGTCAAGCAAGACTCCTGCAACTCTTGCGGCAAGCAAGACCTTGCCGAAGTGCTGGGATCCAGCCGGCTTCAATGAAGCCTCGATCTTCTGCGACTGCATATTGAAACCTGATGGCAACGTCATACGACTTCTGCTGCGCGAGAGCTGCGGCCACCATGATTGTAAAAACCACGACTGCGGCTAGCAGCAACATCAACACTCGCAGCACAACTGCGGCAACTAGCAGATACTTGCGGACCCAGTCCCAGCATCCCTGCAGCGACACCAACACGACCAACACGACAGCAACAGGAACACCATGAACACCAACAGCTCGGCATCTCCGACACCGACAACAACCCCGACGCCATAAAGACTGTGCTGGATGATTGGATGACGAAGCTGCAGTATCTGCTGGACGGCGATTGTGGATTCTCCGGACCTCGCGTTCGCTTAAGACCGCCGTTCGTTCCGAAGTTCCCCGGCGTCAGGTGGCGTCAGCAACGTGCGGAACTCCTATGGGCTCCACTTCCTCTAATAAGGTCTCAAGCAGCCCAAGTCACATGGCACATCAAAGCCCTGTTGAATCAGGAAAGTTTGCACGGCGTCATCAGCAAACACTGCTTCATTGCGACCGGGGAGAGCTTTGTGACAAAGGAGTAGCTCGCATCGACAGAGACTACACTTTCAAGGAATAGCAGCCGGCACCTCTGTCAGAGACCCTGAGCCAACGAAGCCAACCGCCCTCCCCTTAGGAATCCTTTGCCGAGGAGCTGAGCCATGCTTCGCCGAATTCGCTGTTGTCCAATCGGTACAGGTTGCATCGAAGGTCGGGTCCATCAGGAACGATCAGGCCTTCGGCACAAGCGGCCCAGAACTCCGGAAGGAAGCAACTCTGCGCCTGTTGAAGCTGTGCTGTCCCCAATGAGGAGTGTCAGCTGTAGCTGCTCGACGCCAGGCATTCTACCTCGGCTCGAAATTGGACTCCTGGGACATTAAGGCAGCAAAGCAAACGAAATTAGATGAGATGCTGATGATGAAGTTTTCACCACTGCTGAGTTGCCATCTTCCACACACCTCAGACCAGGTCGCATACGCATTCGTACGCAAAGGACTGCAGTAGCTTGCGGCCGCAAGCGGCATCCTGCATCTCCAGGCCAGTCATGTCCAGCTTGCTGTTAGGGCCGCTGGTGCTGGACCTTCCGAAGTGCTGTTTGACGGCATTCACATGCGAAGGGTCCGGGGCCAAGGCGTAGGATCAACCGTGGTCACAACGATGGGCTGCTTCAGTCTGTGGAAATCACGCATTGCGCCTGGGATGCAACCGCAAACGACCTTGCCTTGCCGAGAACTACCCAAGGCCCAAGACTGCACCCTGGCCTGAAAGAACTTGAAGAAAGTCCAACTGCTGAAATACCGGCACGCCATTGATATGCACGATTCGATCGCCCACCTTCCGACATGCCGGGCGAGAAATGGAGAGTGCCTGCTGCACCACGTGCCCTGTGGCAGCCTTAAACCCGAAAGTTTCAGCTCGAGGGTCTGCGAAGCTTGTGATGACGAGGGTGTCCTGCACACAGTATCATGACACATAGAGAGAATCACGTCTGCTCGTGAAGACCTGGAGCATTCCCTGCGGTCCTCTGTGAGGTTTACGCCGAGTCGATCGCCTTCTAGAGGACTGTCGATAACCAACTGTCTCCAGGGCTTGTTGACGCGAGCGTTGGGTCTGAATTTGGGAGTAGCACTTGGTCTGCCCCCTAGCGAGTGAAGGGATTGCAGAAGCCGATGCCGCCGCTCATGCATTCCGAGAACCGAGTCTGAACGCCGTGCATCACAGTTTTCGGTAACAAGAAACGCCCTTGTTGACACTATCGCACAGCAGCTCGAGATGAAGGCAAAGATTGTGATGGCGACAACAGTCAGAAGACCGTATCCATCCCTTGGATGCACACAAGTACACGGAAGTGTGACGTGAGACATGCTAATATGATTCTATGATGAAGCACATGTTAAATTCTGCATGCAGAAGATCAGGGCAGACTGTCCGACCGTGCCATGGCACCTGTAAACGGAGGCGCTTGATGCAGCTGCGGAAAGCTTTGCCCGCAATGCTTGCAGCAGCGATGGCTGGACCATCGCAGACGAAAGGTGCTCTGCCTCGCAGCATGTAGCAGGGTGCAGAAGTTTGCGTCTGACACAGCTTGAGATCGAGTTCGCACATGCAACTATGTCACACCCATCTGCGAAGCATCTAGCAACATGATTACCGCTGTCGAATTCCTCCCAGTCGAACACTGAGCCGGTTTCGCTTGCGTGATATTGCTTATGATTTCTGGCTGTATGCTTCTGCCCTCTGCTGCCTTTGATATGGATGATGGTTCTCTTCCTCTACTCTACTTCGCATAGGGGTAGGTCCGCGTTTAGTTCGGGGATGGTCAGAGTGGTCATTTCTTCAGCGTTTCTTTCTCCTGGCATGAGGGGGCGACACTTGCGTGTGTGACTGCAGGCTGGGCATTCTCGAGGCTGCTGTCGAGCAACAGCAGAACGAGCAACAGCAGAAGTGTAAGGACGTCAAATGTCATAGCTTAGTCGACTGCGGCGTAAAGGCTGCCTGCACTTTTCCAATGTCAGAGTGACCGGACATCTAACTCCCATGACCAAGGACGCCCCCACTTCTCCCCTGCGTCCGTGGTTCAGCCAAATTGCACACGCGAACCAATTATGGCCAAAACCGCTTCGAGAGAGGAGCGGGCTTCTAAAGTCCCTCTGGGAGCATCAGTATGTGTCGGGCCCGGCCCTGGAGACGGGTGGAAGCACTCGAGCCACAATGGCATCTCTTTCTTTCTGCCGGGCTTAGGGGTCGCGGTGCGACCTGCAGGCACTCGGCCCGCCCGACCACCTAGCTCTTTATTAAGCGGTCGGCTTTGGGGTACTCCAGACTTCGGCAGTGAACTACTTGGTAGGCTCTGCGTTTCCGAGTTGTAACCCCCACCCCTAAACAGTGACACAACCCCCGCCTCGTCCCCGCGCCCCTTTGGCTAACCAACTTCTGGCTACAACTCCAACTTCTGGCTGCAACAATGGCATCTCTCTCCTCTCGCTCGCGCGCTCTCGATTCTTGTATGCCATTGCATTCAACTACACTCGCACAACACAAGTTCCGCCATTGTCAAACCATCCCTGTCATGAAATACCGACATCTCACCCGTTTCTGGGAGTAAGTGTAGTGTAGCAATGTGTGGCTGTTCACGTTTGCTTTCGGAATGACAAAATGCAGAATGCGCCTCTGTCCGCTTCGAAGACGGGTCGTGCAGAGAAGCTAGCAGTGGCAGGGCGTCGGGCGTTGTCGCACTGAGTGTGGCAGTTGCGACCGCGTCCACGTGATCTTGGCCTGCGCAGCGTGGCCGTGTAAACAGAGAATCACAAGCTAACCGCGAACCTGCATCCTCCCTCTTCGTGCTGTTCGGGGAAGCGTCGGTCCGAACCTTCCCGCATCTGTCTTTTTGTCAGATTCTCCAGGCTCTAGTCTGGAAGACAAGCAACTTCAGAAAGCCCAAACAGCCAAGAAGCTTGTCGCATGTGTAACAGCTCGACCACGTCATCCTCACGAGGATTAGCAGCTATTGCGACCTCAAATCCTGCAAACTGCCTTCACGACAACATGGACTTCTTTCACAGCATCCTCACAGGATAGAGCTGAAGCCGCAGGAACCGTGAATGGGACACCCAAGCTCCAGATCACCTCGCAGGACATCCAAGTTGAGCGCCTGCTTGAACGCGCCAACCCTGCGGACTGATTAAAGCCAGGCACGGATGCCACAGACACTGGGCCATGCATCCGGATGTCCCACTCTGGCTACCAAATAATACACAAATTGACACTTCGATATCGAGCCCAAATGCTTCTGCAAAACCTAATGAGGACCTAATGCCGCATTCACGCATGCTTTCCTGCCGACACAAGCCACAGATGTCTCTCAATGCCACTGCACAGGAGGTCACTGTAAATTCCGGATACTGTAAGCTTGGAGTCACTTCCAGATTTTGCCTTGAGAAACATCTTATGTACAGGTTGGAAATCCGGCCCCGGCCCGTGTCGAAGTTGACTCCGACTCCACCTCAGGAGCCCGAGGCTCTCAACGGACCTCTGCGGCAAAGCGGTCAGGCAGGACAGTTCCCGAAATAAACTCCGACTTCCTCTGAGGCTCCTTAGTCGTGGTCCCAATTGTGCAGTTTGAGGCTGCCGCGTGGATACCCTTGACACCAGAATGCTTATGGTATTCCTGCACCGCGGCCTCATGCACCAGTCGGCAACAGCCGGAGGCAGAAGATAGGCGAAAGGCAGCTTGCTTGCGTTGCCTCATGTGCTTCCTGTCTCAGGTCCAAAACCTGCCAGCGTTTCGGGCCGAATTTTGCACTGATACTGCGAACAGACCGAAGGCCTTCTGCAGCTCTTTGTAGTGGCCTTTGGTCCGATGTCCGAAAAGTGGAGGAGGCTGGCACGGATTGCAGCATCGCCGCATCGCGACTGGGGAAGGGCCGTGAAGGCGAATGGCGAATCCAAGAGCGTCGCAGTCGGAATCAGCCCAGCTAGAGCCAGGAGCTGCCTTGCGAGATACTGAGCGACTGAGCGAAGCAACGCAGCCCACGAAGAGGCACAAGGCCTCGTTCCTGGATTGAACTGCGCACCCACACCAATCCAGAACTGAGACGAGCAGAGCAGTCATCCGGTGCCGATTCACATTGCCCCACCTAGCCTTCACTCTGGAGAAGCGCAGGCGGATCTCCTTAATATTGGATTTTACCTGGCAACTGAGGAACCTCCAGAAAGGAACCGAAGGTCCCCGAACATATGACCTTGGGGGCATAGCTGCCCAATACCTGCAGAGGCAGAGATGTGCCGCGAGCAGATTTTCACAGCTCGCTAGAGCAATTGTGCTCAGACTGGCCTCCATGTGCTTGCCATTTTGCGGATCGCGCTGGTTGCATGCCTTTAGTCAGCACAGGCAGACAGCATGCTCCTAGCCCACGGTAAAGCCGAGGAAAGGACCACCAGTTTGAAGAACCTCGCCAGAAACGCATGGATGCAATCTGACTGATAGATGCTCACGACCTTCGCCCCCTCGTTCCAACCACTTGCTGACGGATTTTGGGTGGACCGCGCTCCTGACACGCGGCATGCTGCAGCCAGCATTGCTCAAATTTCCATTGGTTGCCAGGCCTTGGAATAGAATGGCAAGAACCTGAGCACCCGCACAGCCCGCACGGGACAAATCCAACGTCTGCGAGATTGAAGCTTGGCTTGGGCTGATGCATTTTCCTCACTAAGCAAACGCTTGATCGCAGCATCGCGCTGCGAGCTCGGAGCCACAGATGTGATGTGTCGACAGAACTAGGTGCCTGAACATCATGGCAAGGCCAGCAAACCAAACTTGCTTGCCACTTCGCAGGCCATATAGGTGCAGGCTTTCGAAATCCTCGGGGCCTCACTCCGAACGAGGTTCGTTCTACTTCGTTCTGCTCAACTTCAACTTACATGATCCTTTCAAGAATGGCCCGCCCAGCACAAGCCAAAAGTTGACGGCTGCAAGGCAAAGGCGATGCCAAGACAGGACACGCTGTAAGAGGTCGGTGATGGCTAACCTGTTCAATTCCATGGTCCAACTTCATGCTTTCATGGCGCCAGCGTGATCATCTGTGATCAGTTGTGACACGCAGAGAAAGCAGAATCAAAAACAAATACAGCTTCGCGAAGCTTTAAGGTGCTTGCTTGTTGCATACGTCAGAAAGCAGCGCTGCGCTAACGGCGTGTTAGCCAAAACTCTCACTAAGGTGCAATGGCTCCGTTTTGGTCGTGCGAACTGCGCCCGGCCGAGCAGACCGCCGCTGGACCGGTGCCGGTGCCGGGGTGCGCACTTCTGAGCCGCCCACACAACCGACGTGCCGGTCGTCCAGTCTGAAACAGTCGTAGATTAATTCGTAGATTAAGGGGTGGGGGGAGAAATCAGAAAAGGTGATCGGGCCGGACTGGCGAAGGAGAGGAGGCGCGGCGTCGGCCCGGTCGAGCTGCTGGAGCACGCCCGTGGCCTTGAGGGGTTGTCGGGGACCGGCACAGCAGTGCGGCGACACGGCCGAAAACAAGGGCGCAACCGCCCGCCCTCGCCGCTCGAGCAGTGGAGCCCGGCCGGCCGGAAACGCCGATTTTGGGACGCCCAAGACATGTCCCGAAAGCGAATAGCCGTAACGACGTGCTCGCAAATGGAAGCGGTGTGTCGCCGCTCTGGGTGTCCGAGTCGGGCTACGGACAGGCGGGCGAAATCAACTGCCGAGAGGGCGCCCAGTAGTGCAACCTCCTGTCCTCGTTGGAGGCGTTCTCGACGAAATTGGCGATAGAGAGATGCACCTCATCGGCGAAATTGATGTGGGGTGCCGCCCCAGACCAGCGCGATAGTGTGGTTTCTGGGGGCCTCGCCCGACATGGGC
The DNA here is from genome assembly GCA_003297005.1 of Symbiodinium sp. clade A Y106. Lineage (NCBI taxonomy): Eukaryota > Dinophyceae > Suessiales > Symbiodiniaceae > Symbiodinium > Symbiodinium sp. clade A. The sequence goes on from BGNK01004193.1 coordinate 30,554, forward strand.
AGCTCGGCGAAAGCTTCCCCAAGCCCGTCGCAGGCGTCTCCTCCACCAAGGATGTAGAAGGTCGACGGCGACACCATGTCCCACCAGGCCGGCAGCCGCGGCGAAGTCAGCGCACTTGGCGGAAACATCGGCGCAAGGCGAAGAGCAGGCCATCAAGGCGACGAGAGGATAATGAGGAGGGGAAATCAAACCAGAATGCTATTCGGCCGACCGTTTATGCTTGTTCCTACGTGCACGTGGCGCTACACAACAATGCAAACCAGAGCACACTACAACGTCTTCGCATTTTTGCATCCAGCATGAAGAGCGGAGTGGCGCCAACTCGCGACATCACTCACAGATTTACTCATTCTCACGGGCAAGGTGTGTGAATGATGGATTCGATACATTTGGGCAAGGTAAGCTTCCACCTGCCCGCGCCCGGAAAACAACGGAGATCAGACGCAGCCCGTGTTCATGAAGGTGAAACAGATTGGCTGATGCAAAAAATTGCAAAAAGATTGCAGACTTCATATCAGTTACCAGAGTTGAGATCTCATTCGTGACCCAGGGAGGAAGGAGCATAAGGAGCCATGGGACTAGATAAAATGATTGACGCTGCACTCCACCATTGGAGTGGCGGTAGCTGTGCAAGGACGAAGAGCTTGCAGAGTGAACTCTGAGCATTTGTCAGGAGCTCAAGCGGAAAAGCGGATGCTCAGAAGCAGTCTTTTGCACACTGCCTCATCCCTAAGTGGTGGGCAGCTTTCGTGCAATCTCCTAAGATGCCCAACCCAAAGGTTGAGCGCTGCTACTCCGAGGCAAACAGTCGAACTAGACAGCAGGCCTCGTTCATGGTAATGCTACTGCTGCATACGCACTGTAAACACTGAAGCTCGTGTAATGAAGTTCTTGCCTGCGTGCGGTGCGTGCGGATGTTGACCGAGAAATTACTTTTGCCATGACATCTTCGTGCCGGTCATGCAAAGAATTCCTCACCGTTAAACAGCTGCTCTACCTCAGCGACTCAGCAGCTGCAAAGGAATTCGACGCCACAGGCCCTGGAGCCTAGAACTCAAGCCGACTGCAAGACGGAAATCTGCGTTCAAGACCGTTGGGAGCATCCCGAGACAGAGTTGACCTAAGCGTAAAACGCAAGCGGATGCAAGCGNCCACAGGCCCTGGAGCCTAGAACTCAAGCCGACTGCAAGACGGAAATCTGCGTTCAAGACCGTTGGGAGCATCCCGAGACAGAGTTGACCTAAGCGTAAAACGCAAGCGGATGCAAGCGGCCTTGTCATGGTCACACCTTCCCCACATAGCTACTGATGCCGAAGGCCGGAAGGCCGGCGCCTTTTGGAGTCATCTCCGAAGTGTCATAAGGAATTCGGAATGGGAATAGCCTAGGGCCTAGGGCCTACGGTATATACTGCGGCACATCGAAAGACAAACCACTGAATTCACTATTACACCACCGCAACGCTGATCCGAACCATGGCAGACCACCCCCACATCTTATCGATCCTAAGGAAGTCACTTGCCAGCATTACCTCACCACGCTGCAGGCAATACTGAGCCGAGCCTCTACTCATGGGCCAAACCTCGATTATTATTGTTTTGTTTGTGTGTGGTGATCAAATCTCTCGTCTGCAGCATCTCAATTGTAAACGCTCTGCACGATCCCGCTGTAGATTGCTGTTCTTGTGAACCTTGTGGCCGGAGGCAGCGAATGCTCGGACAGGACTTGAGCCACAGACGATCCATCGCATCCACAACCAACCTGGGGAACGCCCACGGTTGGGCCAGACCTGAGGAAATGCCACAGCATCAGGCATTGTCCGAAGAAACGCGGGAAACAAACCTTGGGGCAGACCTGGGTGTGAAGTCTGAGAGTCTTTCGGATTGTTCGCTACAGCAAGGGCCCAGAAGCTAAACCCTAAACCCCAGACCCTCAACCCTAAACAGTTTGAAGCCTCCACCCGTCATCCCTGCAACCCTCAACTCAAGGCCACGAGATCCGAGACCCCACCTGTCACATCAACTCCCAGGATCTTAAGCCGAATAACCCTAAACCCTCAGCCCTCAAGCATAAGCCTCAATCCTGCAGATGACTAAACAAAAGTTTCTAAGGCTTCAGCTCGAAACTTGGGCCGATTCCGGTAGCCAAGCTCCAAACCCTTCAGCCTGAAACCCTAAACTAAAGCATTAAACCTGGAGCCTTCAGTTCCAAAAGCCCACAAACCCCAAGCTTACCTCAAAGCTCTAATCCTTGAGCTAAACCCTAAAAAAAAAACCCTAAACCCCTAACCCTAAACCCTAAACCGATAAGACCTAAAGCCCAGAGCCTTTACTAAAGCCTTTGAGCTCCTTAAATCCTAAGGCACACCATCCCAATTGCCTGCATCCTTACATCAAGGTCTGTGCCTACGCTCTCGCTATGGGCAGCTACCCATGGGTGAGTACCAGGCCTTTGCATTTGGGTTTTTTCGGTTTATACGGTTTGGGGTTTAGAGTTTAGGGTATTGCATGCGGGCCTTCCTGGTTAGAGTAGTGTTTTGGGGATGTTACTATGGGCTATCCAAACCGCAAACCCCAGTCCCTAAACCCATGAAAGCCCTATAACCCGAAACCCTAATCCTCGAACAGTAAGGCCTAACCCCCATAACCTACAGAACCCCTGGACTTGCATGGAATCCCTTTCCAAGGGACCGTAGTCTATGCTTGGTTGCTTTCAGGTTCCTTCAGTCCCTCCACCCTCAGCCCTCAGAGCCCTAAGAGTGCTAAGAGCCCGAAGGACATAAAAGCCCTCAAAGCCCTCCAACCCTACATCCCCGATGCCCAATTCCACCTGCCCACCGCCTTCTAAACCCTATACCCTGACCCCTACTTGGAGGGGCAGGGGACTTAGTAAGTGGGTTATAAGTAGAGTTATAAGTACCCTAAATGGAGTTACCCCAATTATAACCCTACTTATAACCTTACTTACTAAGTCCCCTGCCCCGCCAAGTAGACTTTAGACCGCCAAACCCTCAACTCCCAACCCGAAAACCACCACACTTATACCCTAAACGCCAATCCCTAAACCCTCAACCCTTGAACCCCCAACCCTTAAACTCTAAACCCCGAAACCCTAAACCCTCAACCCTTGAACCCCCGATAACCCTTAAACCCTAGACCCGAGACAGACGGTAAACGGAGAGATTCGGAGGCCGGGTGCCTGCTTGGCTTTCGTCTTCGCCCAGCGCTTCGGTCTTCAGGCGCCGGTGGCTTTTGACGGACTGGGGTTTAGGGATTAGGGTTGAGGGTTTAGGGCTAAGGGTTTTGGTTTTGGGGTTAGGGGTTTAGGGTTCCTAGTTCTTAGGGTTTAGGGCTTAGGTCTTAGGGTTTAGGGCTTTGGGCTTGAGGCTTAGGTTTTTGGGTTTGGGTTTTTTTGGTGTAAGTGTAGCGCTTTGGGTTTAGGGGGTTTGAGATGCGATGCAGCTAGGGTTGGGGCCTTTTAGGGATTGGCTTTGGCATGTAATTAGCGCTTTGGGTTCACGGGTTTTTGTGGATTTTGGCATTGGTTCACTGTGTAGGGCTTTAGATGTGAGAGCTTGGGGTTTCCGGCTTTGAATGAACACATGATTTGTGGAGTTTAGGGTTTTGGGCTTATGAAGTTCAGGGTTTAGGACTTGGGGTTTAGGGCTGAGGAGGTTGTATAAACGTCTTTGGAAGTGGTGGTCTGGTGGGCTTCCAGCAGTGGCCTCGAGGAGTCGAGCGTCTATAAACCTTAGCCTACCAAACCCTACTTTTTCGTAGGTTCTTATTATGAACCCTAATATGGAGTTTATTGGGACCCTACAAAAAGGTAGGGCCTGTAGGGTTTGGTAGGTTAAGGAACGTTTCAAGCCCACTTCACCTCGCAGACAAGCTTGGACTGAACCCTGAAGCTTACACCACGAAATCCCAACACTTTAAACCCTAAGCAGTGGCGTCCCCATGGACTCCCAAATCTTTTGTTTCGAGTTCTTAACGACAATCTAAAACACCCACAAAAGCACATGCAACCCTCAACACGCACTTCCAAAGCACGACCAAGCAAGTCAAAACCTCAAACAACAATTATAAAACCTGTGAGGGACCGTATAACGCCCTATAAAAACACAACAAGACCGTCATCCCTAAACTCTAAACCCCAAGCCACCGCACACGCTGCAAAGAGAGAAGGCCTTGATGCAACGGAGACGACTGGCGGTGCCTCTTCTGAAGAGATGTTGTGCTTTAGGTCATGTTTCGCACTTTGTAGTGGTTTAGAAAGAGTTTAAGGAAGCAGAGGGTTTTTCAGGTGTCATAAGGCTTTACGGGAGTTTTACTGGGTTTATCGGATATTACGAGCTTTACAGATGGTTCCTTAAGGGTCCTCTTAGGGGTTTAGGGCTTCTAGCGCGGTCGGTTTAGGGTTTTAGGCTTTTGGGGTTTAGGGTTTAGCGGCTTTATAGGGATTCTGTGCGGAGTTTATGAAGGGCTTTGGCTGTGAGAAGTTTCGGGTTAGGAATTGTAGGACTTAGGTGCAGGCCCCTTTGTTTTTCCAGAGAAGCCCGGTAGGATTTAACGTTCCGAGAGGGTTGGTTCTCTAGGACGGCTACGGGTTTATGGTACCATCACGGTACCAAGCGGATGGCATGGCGTCTTAGGGTTTGTGCGGGCTTCGCAAGTTCGAGGTTTAGTTTGACGTGCTTCCGGGCGGGCAACCCAAGCCAAGTAATTATGGACCCCAAAAGCACATAAACATAAACATTTTATGGGGATATCCCTATTGGGCTTCTTTATAGGGGGGTTTATATGGGATATCCCTAGCCTTATTTTTGCTTATGTGCTTTTTGGGGCCCTAAGTAAAGAGCCAATTGGTTCTCAATCCGTGTTTCATGGCTCAGCCTTCACCATCCTCCAACCCCAAATGGGGGTTTCCAAAAACTAGGGGTACCTTGTTTGGGGGTCCATGATAAGGATCCTACTACTTAGGGTACTATATGAGGGGCCCTCATTTTCGGAAACTCCCAAATCCAAGCACCTCTAAACCTAGACTCCTGGTTTCAATCCTCGATCCCGAACCCTAAACCCTAAACCCTAAACCATAAACTGAAGCTTCCATCCTAAACTCACCTGATTTAAACACCGAGCCTTCTGGACACCAACGAGGTTTTCCTAGGACTATATGAGATGTGCCCCAGAGAACTTGGACCCTACGGAACCTACCGTTTTAGGGCTCCTTATTATGATTTCCTTATAAGTCCTTGAAAAGGTAGGTTACGTAGGGTTAAGGTATTCCTTAATTAAGAGGTATCGGGCTCTCTGGGTATAGATTCGAAACCCCGAACCCCACAGTCCTAAACCGCTACCCGAAACCTCCAACACCCTAAACCCCAAACCCCAAATCCCACAACCCAAAACCCCAACACCCTACACCCTAAACCCCAAATCCTCCTGGCCTTGAATATGATTTTGAAGCGCCACATGCGTGTTCGCTCAGTGTTCATATGTGACTCCGATGACACGAAGATCACGGCCTGCCAGAAGCTCCATGCTGTTTATGGGAGTACGCCTGAGTGTGTGTATAGAGACACTCGTCGGCATCATTCGGCAAGTGCCGAAAGTGACATATACATAGCAGGCCCTCCATGCCCTGCTCACAGCGTGGCATCTCCCCGGGCAGCTGGGGTCAGAGACCCTAGAGGCCGTGTCCTTTTAGACACCGTGGAATACATCGTGACAAAAAAACCAAGGCTGGCCGTGATCGAGAACGTGGTGGGCCTAGTGAGAAAGCGGCATGAAAAAATCTTTCGTTTCCTTGTCACATGCTTGGGGGCGGCGAGTTCAAATTCCCGCAACCTGCGAAAATGCCCGGCGTGAAGGGCTTCATTGTGAGATTGAAAGACAAGAAGACGCCGCTAGCGAGCAAAGAGATGGCCAAGAGGATCACGAAGCCACTTTCATCACTCTGTTAAGAAATTACGAACCCTATACCCGAAACCTCAACTCAACCCAAACCAAACCCTAACTAAACCCAAAACCCTAAATGAAGAAAATTACGAACCCTATACCCTGAACCTCAACCCAAGCCAAACCCTAACTAAACCCTAAACCCTAAACGCTGGCTAGGCCCCAAAAGAACCAAATGGCAGACAACACATCGAAGCCCCGAAACGCGGCCAAGGCGACACCGAGAAGACCCCGCACTCCCATCGGCGAGTGCATGTGGGGCACTCGACTGCTAGCGTCTTTCAGGTCTGCCGTTACAGGATATTTTTGCTGCTTTCTTCGAACGGTTGGCATAAAAAGATCATGCCCCCAGCCACCAAGCCCGTATTCGAGCTATCACAGTATGGACAGGAGCCACCAATCCCGTAGACCCTGTAAAAACGAGATAACTTCTCATCATCTCTGAAACTTCTTTTGGCTTATGGCTATCCCAAATCCCAAGCGTCTCACGTTCGATGTGCCTTAAATGCCATGGAAGCCGAATTAACTTAGGGTTGTGGTTTAGGGCTTAGGGTTTGGGGGGTTTGAGGTCTAGGCTTTCGGATGTGCGGTTTCTGAAAGGTCCCGGTCATGTCAGCGCGTCGGCGCGGCACAAGGACAGTGTAGCCGCTAAGCATCGCTTGGTTCTCCACCACGGCTTCGATGGTAGCGGGTTATGTGGGCCGTTATAGGGTTTCGTAGGGTTTGTAAGATGTCAAACGATAGAGCTGAGATACCAAAGAAAAACTGAAAAAACTACTATGACTATAACCCCTTGTTGTTGTAAGAGCCTAGAGTAGAAGCCAAAAGAACTAGTCATCCTCTTCCTTAGGGTTCCTGTCATATCTATATAATATTATCGTATATACTATCATATGTCGCAACGCCCTATTCTGGTTATGGAGCTCCCGAAATTATGAACGCCCCTTCAGCACCCATTTCGCATAACTCTGATCGGAACCCTCTTGAAATTGTTGAGGCCTTTAGAGCCTACACACCAAGCTCCTCTTGCCTGTAACCATTCCTTAGAGTTCATAATGCCAGAATATGCCTTCTAAACTCTCGCCTGATTATTACTGGGTTCTGGAGTACGATACTTGGATGTATTTTTCGGACGTGTTCCTGAAAGGGACCATTATGAAATATAAGTCTATACTTTTTTCTGCTTGGTTACTTCAAAGTTGGGTAGGCCCCTTTATTACATTATTACAAGCCACGCTCTTCTTGGCTGCAGGTCTCCGGCCTTTCGCCAGAACCTCGTCCACATGATGTCGATGGATGCTGCAAGGCTCGTTAGGGTTTCATAGGGCTTTGTAAGGCTTTGTGGGACTTCATGGAGAGTTGTGGAGGGGCTAGCATTTTGGCCGAGGAGGGTCTTTAAAGCGGGGTTTCTGACATTTTTCGGCCGAGGAATGCTGCAAGGCTTCGTGCTTTTGTGCCCTGGGTCTGGAATTGACTGTGAGTTTAGTTTAAGGCTTAAGGCTAACGACTGAAGGTGCAGATTGAGGATCTGGGGTTTAGGGTTTGGGTCTTAGGGTTTAGGGTTTAGGGTTTAGGGTTTGGGTCTTAGGGTTTGGGGTTCAGTGCTTTTGGCTTCTTAAGTCCTGCGCCTGCTTGGAGGGTCGGGGGACTTAGTCAGTAGTTATTTTTCTCGAGTTATAAGTGTCATGACCCCAGTTAGGATCTTTAGATTACTTATAACTCCACTTATCACCTACTTACTAAGTCCTCCGACCCTCCAAGTGATCGGCGGGGTGGGAGGCCAGAAGGCTGTTTTCAGACGGATTAGGACTTGGCCTGCCTGTAGCAAGAGTACGGTGTGGGGTTTAGTATTACAGAACTGCTATTATGATTTCAGACTATGACTACTATTACTGATACTGTTATTGTTATCATTATTGTTACTATACATATGATTATGAACAGTGTTAGTATGGATAGTATTGTTACTGCTATTTGTACAGGGTGGACAGCCTGGAAGTCAAGAGAAAGCAGTTGAGACTCAGGCAACAGCGCTGCTTGAAAGCACTGAAAATCCCTAAACCTGAAACCCTAAGCCTACATTACAAGCCCCAAACCTGCACGCAGCTGCCCGGCCCTTCGTGTCCAGGCGTCCAAAGCTCCACGAGTACGTCTCGTATGAGGCCTACGATGTGAAGTCCTCAACCCTGAACTTCAAGTGCTATCCGTCGATCTTCAGTAGTGGGTTTATTATTTTAGGACGTTTAGACTTTTGGGGCTGCAGGGGAGCAGGATTTTGGCTAGGCTTCTGGGGCTGTCTGCGTAGGATTTATTAGGACCGCGGAGCACAAGACCGAAGCATTCGTGGGGTTTAGGGCAGTTTAGGGTTTAGGTTTGGGGTTCAGGGGTTTGCCCTAAACCTATCCCGTTTACAACTACCTGCATCCTGAAGCAAAGCAGAAAGCCTCATGTCCAAAATCGTAGAAGCCTGCATTCGGAAGCACCCTAAACCCTAAACCGCAACCCTGGCCTCCATAGGGTTATTTGCAAGACCTAGGGTGGAAAAGTAATCCTTTGCGTTCCCGACTGAAGGCTTTACACAGTCCGATAGCCCAAACTTTGCTTCAGGCGTAAAATTCCGACCATGCGTTTGGGGGGGGCGGGTGTAGGCATCGGGGTTTATATATCCATACACTCAGGACCCTAAGGTCCCAACTTAGGAGCCTCAAGCCCGGAACCCTGGAGACAGCGAGGGTGTAGGGAGACACCCCCTAAACCCTAAATCGTAAACCCTAAACTCTCGAAACTCTCAGCCCCAAACTCTAAACCCCGAGACCTAAACCGCAAACCCTAGACTCAAACAGCCGCTCCGGAGGTTCTGCAGAAAGGATGGGCTGCGACAGACTGATTACGATGCCTGGAAGATCTCAAAGGTACCAAGGGTACCTGAAGGGGATCCACAGCACTGAACCCCTGACTTTCTTTGTTTCCGGTTTCCCCCAAACCCCACATCGAACTCCGTTTTGGGGTTTAGGGTTTTAGGGCCCTAGACCCTTGCCAGTGGGGAGGGGGGCCGAAAATCGCAACTTAGGCAGTTCCAGAGTGCTTTGGTGCGTTCAGCACCCGAAGCCTCAACCGTTGCTGAGGGAAGTCCGGCATCCAAGAGTCCACTCTCCTCCATAGCACTGTGCCGATGTAGTAGTGTAGTATAAACACAAGCCGGAACAGGTACCAGCAACTGTTGCTCACGGAGAAGGGGTTCTGTTGAAATATATTTGGAATACATTGGGGTCCTATGTTGGGCTTTTGTAGGAGTTTATAGCGGGCTCAGGATCCCTAAGCCCCTAAACCCTAAACCCCTAAACCCCTAAACCCCTAAGTCCCTAAGTCCCTAAACCCCTAAACCCCTAAACCCCTAAGTCCCTAAGTCCCTAAACCCCTAAACCCCTAAACCCCTCAACCCCTAAACCCCTAAACCCCTAAGTCCCTAAACCTAGTCCCTAAACTCCTAAGTCCCTAAACTTAGGATTCAGGAGCTTAGGGGACCTGGGGAGTCTCTGGACCCTGAGCTCTAAGCCCCAAACCGACCTCACGCCCTACGTAGTTTATGGTTCTACTTTTTGGCCTTATATAGTAGCTCTATAATAAGGATCCTTCTTACCCTAAACCCTAAACCCCAAACCCTAGGGTTCTAAAGCCCTATGGTTCTACTTTTTGGCCTTATATAGTAGCTCTATAATAAGGATCCTTCTTACCCTAAACCCTAAACCCTAGGGTTCTAAAGCCCTATGGTTCTACTTTTTGGCCTTATATAGTAGCTCTATAATAAGGATCCTTCTTACCCTAAACCCTAAACCCTAAACCCTAGGGTTCTAAAGCCCTATGGTTCTACTTTTTGGCCTTATATAGTAGCTCTATAATAAGGATCCTTCTTACCCTAAACCCTAAACCCTANTCTAAAGCCCTATGGTTCTACTTTTTGGCCTTATATAGTAGCTCTATAATAAGGATCCTTCTTACCCTAAACCCTAAACCCTAGGGTTCTAAAGCCCTATGGTTCTACTTTTTGGCCTTCTATAGTAGCTCTATAATAAGGATCCTTCTTACCCTAAACCCTAAACCCTAAACCCTAAACCCTAAACCCTAAACCCTAGGGTTCTAAAGCCCTATGGTTCTACTTTTTAGCCTTATATAGTAGCTCTATAATAAGGATCCTTCTTATAAGAGCCCCAAAATAAGATACCCCTAATATTCGGAAACTCCCAAACGGTTGATGGACAAAGTCCTGCATGACCCATAATAAGGAATATACCATAATTCCCATAGTTTAGAGTCCTTAAGGTCATGCAGGATTTTGTCCATCAGCCGTAGTTTATGGCTCTACTTGGAGGTTCATGGGTAGTTATAAGTGGGGTTATAAGTCCCTGAATATGGGTTATAAGTATACTTACCCTACTTATAGCTCCACTTAGAACTACCCGTGAACCTCCAAGTAGGGTTTAGGGTTTAGAGTTGAACCTCAAGCCACAGTTTATGTCCACCCACAGAGTTCTAAATAAGCCCTAAGTGCTCAACCGTTCTGCCCGGAACATCGATCCCTAACCCGAAGAACTTAACAGGGCCGTATCAGGGTTTAGGGTTTCGGTGCCAGAAAGCTTAAGCTTTCTGTCTCCGAATCTCAAACCCCAGACCACCCCGAAACCCTAGGCAGTTCCCAAATCCCAAACCGCAAGCCACCCCGAAGCCTGAAACCCTAGCCGGTTCACAAATCCCAAACCCCAGACCACCACGAGGCCGAAGCCCTAAACCCTAAACCCTAAACCCTAAACCCCAAACCCTATCGGACCCCAAAGCTCTCAAGCCCCAGATCTTGTTAGGGGTTTCGGATTTCGAGGTCCGGAGAGGAGCGACTGAGGGTTAAGAGGTTCAGGCTAGGTTTTAGGGTTTAGGCTTTGGGGTTCTGGTTGGCTGGAAGATTTCGGGTTTTGGGTTGAGTCTGAACCCTAAGACCCAAGATGAGTCGTGGCGTTTTGGAGGGGACCGTCTCGGGATGCCGGCCGTGCCTTCATGATATGCTTTCTTGTGGAGGGCTTCTGCGACGCTATCTGGACGCGTTCAGAACTCTGTGCATACGTATACAGATGTGTTCCTCGATATCTGTGAAACCTCAACTATAAGTATAATTACCCTAATAATAACCCCAGTTACTAAGTCCCATGACCCTTTAAATGTGGGATGTAAAGTTAAACCTCAAAGCCCTCCCCAAGTGAAGCGCGAGTTTCAGTTTCTGGGCCCCTCGCGCGGGCTTTGCACCCTCATTGCCTCTCCTCAGGGCGCTCCTTGGCAGCACATATTGCCTGGTTAAGTTCTTGGTGGAGAATGACGGGGGAAGATGTTGTAGGGACTACCATAAGGAACGATCATAGAGAGCCCACTGCCCCATTCACCACCAAGAATCAAGGAGTTTTGGTGGTGTTTGGGCTTTAGGCTTCAGGGTTTAGGGTCTTGCGTTTAGGAGTTGACAGGCTTACGGGTTTCAGGCTCCTTCAGAGCAAGTAGGAGTTAAGGGTTTAGGGCCGAGATATAGGTTTTAGGGGTTCAGGTAGGTTTTAGAGGGTTCTGCGGTTCCCAGAGAGCCCAATACCCCTTAATTAAGGAACTACCTCCGTGAGCACCCTGCTTACGGAGTCCCTTGAACCGCCAAGTGCAGTGCCTTGAACTGGGTTCTAAACCCCAAACCCCAAACCCTAAGCCCTAAACCATAAACCCCAAAACCCAAGCCCTAAGCCCTAAACTCTAAGCCGACGAATGTGATATCAAGTCTGCTTTAGGGACTGGTTTGGGGGTCCTTCGCGCAAGACATGTTGAGCCCTTATCCCTTAAGCCCCTTGTCTTTTCGTTGCTTCAGGGTTTAGGGGTTTAGTTCAGGCTTTAGGGGTTTACTTCAGGCTGTAGGAGTTCAAGCACGCTCTTTCTTATTATGTGATGTCCTTCTGGTATTTGGGCTCAAACTTTTGCCAGACCACCCTAGACCCCGCACACCTAAACCCTAATCCCCTAAACCCCAAACCCTAACCCGGTCAAGACCACACCTAAGGTACGCACAGAGGAGGCTGCCTTGAGCTCAGTCGTGAATGCTTCGGATCCTCCTAGTATTCTACGGTTCATGATAGGGCTTTTCGGGTAATACTCTACGAAAACTTATTCGGATTTAATTAGCAATTAATCAGGTATACTCTACAAAAGCTTATAAATCCTGGTTTAGGAGTTTAGGGTTTAGGGTTTCGGGTTTATTGCTGTTATAGGGACTACTATAAGGGACCACGGTTCATGATTTAAATCCTGCATTGCCCATACCATAGTTTTCAGAGTTATTAGGGTCAGTAAGGTAATGCAGGATTTACCCGAGAGCCCCATATCCCTTACTTAAGGAATATAGCTTAAATCGGAATATGAAGCCCCTAATAATTTACGGTATATTCCTTAATTAAGGGGTATTGGGCTCTCTGGGTATACCTATTGGTATTCTAAGGGTCCGAGTACTTAGTTATTATATGCACTCACAAATGTTAAGCGACATAACTACTATCCTAAACCCAAGTACCTTATTGTTGGGTCCTTTGGACCCTCAGGGGTATTCTGTTTCTTCTGCCTAGTGGTTTTTAGTGTTCGCAGTACTTTATCGTTGTCACCGCGATCATGTAGCTAGCATGACTATTAGTCATATCACTACTAAAGTTATGACGGGGATGCTGAGGGCTTGGGGTGTAGGGTTCACGGTTGAGGGGTTTCGGGGTTTAGGGTTTTCCTTTGGGGGTTATGGGTTTAGGGTTTGTGACCAGTGGTCATAGTGGTCAGGGTTGTAAGGTCTAGAGTCTAGGGTGCAAAGGTTCTGCTCAACCCTATCTCGACTTTGGGGGTTTTGGGAGAAACGCTGAACCCGCTGCCCCAAGTACTAGAACTAGAACTGGAACTAGAACTAGTACTACTACTAGGACGTCGACGATCACCGACGACGACGGCGACTACTATTGCTGCTGCTGCTACTACTACTACTACTACTACTACTACTACTAAGTTACTACTCCCTTTAGAGGAGCCCTAAACCCTAAACCCTCAACCCCCAAAGCCTCCCCAAAGGCCCTGAGCCGGTAGAGCCAAGGTGGAGAGAACTTGTTCGTTGCGTCTGCGCAACGGGCCTGGGGCTTGGTTGGGCAGCTGAGGTTTGGGGTTTAGGGGGTTAGGGGGTTAGGATTCAGGATTTAGGGTTTAGGATTTCGGGTTTAGGGTTTAGGGTTTAGGATTTAGGGTTTAGGGTTTAGGATTTAGGGTTTAGGGTTTATTGGTTTAGGGGTTTAGGGTCAGGGACAGGGCTTTCCGTATTCGGGTTTTTAGATGGGAGTTATAGGGTTTTGTAACTAAAGGGGTTTTGTCCGACTCGACATCGAACCTCCAGGTAGAAGTTTGAGCGCCGATACATCGGGCCGATGCCTTCCGAGAAGCACCGCGAGCCCCACGGCACCTACGTCACCCACCACGAGCACCGGCAGGGCCCCGTTTGTATCGGGGCCGGAGCAATTTTGGCCCACCGGGAGATTGGCCACGGCCATTCGCAACCTATTGCGGATTGTCTATGTCACAGTATTCTCTGTGGCATGTTGAGGCTCCGTGCCTGCAGTCTGTCGACTGCGACGAGGCTGGTGATGAGTCGGGAGCTATCGTCACTTGATGTGGCAGTCCGTCCTTGGATTCCTTGCGCAGGTGCACTGACCATCAGAGCGACCGCAGCTTTTGCGTCAAGAACTCGAGGCTTGGATGGGTCCCGGCTTGTAAAGTTTTGGCTGCGGTATCGTTGCCTGCAGGTGCACCTATGGCATTGAAAGGTCCAAGACCGGAAAGCCTGTAAACTCGCACGAAAACCCATGAGACCCTTATGCAAACCAACCACCCTACATACGTCTTATAGCGACCTAAAGACGGTAAGTGACAACCTCTTGGGTTTCGGCTCTGCGTTTATGCCACAGCACTGCAGCGAACGACAGGCTGCATCCGTACCAGGGTGGTGCTGCAGCCGTTTGAGTAAGGATCTAAGGTAAAGGATATTTGGGGTTTCGGGTTAAGGATAATGTAAACTAAAGGTTAACAGACCCCTCTCCCTCAATATGGATTCCATTAGGGATAACTTGAAGGACCTTGTGTAAGGCGAAGGCGGATCATGAAGCGGAGACTCTCACTGACCTTACAAAGCCACCCTTGGAGTTTCATGTTTAGGATGCAGGGTTTGGAGATAAACCCACCCTGACAGAACCCCTCATCAAACCTCGACAAAACCGAGAGGTTCGTGAGATCCGTGCCGAGCATCCCTTTACCTCCAACCTGTGATGCTCGACTTGCACGAACCACTTTCATTCCTAAGCCTGAAACCCTAATGGAGTTTCAGCAAACAAAGGACCCTAATATAGAACCTTAAGCAACAGTGATAGGATCCTGATGATAAGGGTCATGCTTTTTCTGAAATCCCGAACCGCTTAAACCCCTAGGCCCTACAGCTCTGCGTGGAGCCTATTAGCCGTCCAATGCCCGAAGCAAAAGAGAAGCAAACGCTACCCGACCGAAACCCTAAACTTGAAGTTTTTAGGTTTAGGGGCCTGAATCCTACAGAACAAAGACCAAGCCAGACGCCCTTAACTCGACACCCAAAAGCTGCTTCTGCAACGCCCATTGCAAACGCAGCATCGGAAAGTTGATTAATTACTTAACTTCATTGCAACGACGCATGTGAGGAATGTGTTCCTCAGTCAACTGGGTCTCTGCATGCGCTAAGGTCCCTCTAGAACCATTGTGTAGCCTATAAATCATGATAGCCGTTTGGAGCCCCATAACCGTCACTCAGCGAAACGGCAAAGAACAGCTTGCAAACCTCTGAAAAAGGTTCAAAGCACCCAGGTCCACCCGACTGCGCCCGCCGACCCTCCGGCAAGTGGCGCTAATCAGCTTGCGACTGCGACAAGCGCTGGCAATTGTCTCGCTTGGGATGAGCATGTCTCGCCTGGAATGAGCTTCCTTGAGTCAGACGCTCAAAAACGAGTGTTGTTGATGGATGCACAGACGCCCCTCGACATGCCTTCATACACAGGCAGTCCCCATATGAGTATACTGTAGTCTACCCTGAAACCCTACCCCTAATTCTCATTCCAAAATTTTAGGCCTTACCAGGGTTGTGGCTTCAAACCTCATCGCCAGCGCCTTGAAACCCATCTCTTGGAGCGGAGACCGCCCATTGACTTGGGCCTTTCCAGCAATCTATGGGTTAAGGGGGCTGTTGTCCATTTTGTTCCTCGCGTTACGGCCTTTCTTGCAGTCGGTTAGCTTGCAGCCCCATAAACCCTAAACCCTACTTGGAGGTTCATGGGTAATTACAAGTGCAGTTGTAAGTCCCCCAATATTGGTTATAAGTTTAGTGACCCGACTTGTGGACCTGCCACCCATGAACCTCCAAGTGAACCCTAAAGCCCTATCCCTAAGATCTAGGAGGAGCCCTAAACCCTAAACCCTAAACCCTGAACCCTAAACCCTGAACCCTTAGGAGAGGCTGTGGCGCCGTTTTAAAGTTGGCAGATTCCAGCCTCTCAA
Organism: Symbiodinium sp. clade A Y106; assembly: GCA_003297005.1. Classification (NCBI taxonomy): domain Eukaryota; class Dinophyceae; order Suessiales; family Symbiodiniaceae; genus Symbiodinium; species Symbiodinium sp. clade A. The sequence continues at coordinate 46,124 of BGNK01004193.1, forward strand.
CTTCCCATTTATCGCCCATTAGGGTTTGAGGTTCGGGGATGAGAAGGCCCTTCGGGACCTTAATCTAAGCCATTTACAGGTGGGTAGTTATTAGGTGGGTAGTTTCCCATAGGCCTCCCATACCACTCCTACAAGGTAAAGGGGGTCTTATGGGAGTACTATGGAAGAAGAACTACCCACCTGTAAGGGGCTTCTACTTAACCTTTATCGGTTCTGATGCAAACGGCCCCAACTGTCTGATATTGACCAAGATCCCCGTCGGCTGGCTTCGGTTCGGCTTGCTGTGAGTAATATAGGGGCCTTAATAATTAGAATATTTGGGGATATTATACTATAGTTATAATCAGGAACCCCCCCAAAACCCTATTCTAATTATTAAGGCCCCTATATTAGTGTTTTGGTGGTCTTGGGGTGGGCATGTCTTTTGCTACTGCGTGACAACCAGCCCGCGACCTGCCGAGCACACTCTAAACCCTAAAGCCCTAAACCCTAAACCGAAAACCTTAGCCCCTAAAGCCCAAACTCCTAACCACGGAAAGTTTAAGCTTTCTGGGCCGTGTGAACTCGGCAACTAAGTGTTACCGGGCGTCCAAAATAGGGGCTTTTAACAATTACCAATACTATTTTGGTGGCTCCTTATTAAAAACTATGGTATAGTGGGCCCCAAAACCCCATTGAAAAACCGCCTATATAAACACTGAAAGTTAGGGTCACAGGGGCGTCTATCCATCGGCCATCTCACCAGGGAAGATTCTGCTTTCGGTTTGGTTTGGGCCAGCCTGCGTCGAGGAAGGTCTCGACGAACTCGGCCTTGATTCGAAAGGGTTTAGGGTTAGTTTTCGAATTTCGGGTTCATGTTAGGGTTAGGGTTCATATTTTGGTTCAAGGTGCAATTTTGGGGGTTCTTTTTCGAGGGACTGTGAAAGTCTTGTTTGGTTTGTTCGAGGAACCCAGAACCCTTGTGAAGCCGCATAAGCCCTTTACAACACCGTCAAAAAGCTACCAGAATAACAGCGTTTTACATTGCAATGACGCCGAACCCAAACAGCGATGCATTGCAGGAAATCGGTTTAGGGTTTAGGGTTTAGGGTTTGGGGTTTTGGGTTTGGTGCAAACCCTAAAGCCCTCGACCTCTCCCGCTAAACACCAAACTTTATAGCCCTGAGCCTTAAACACCAACCCTGAAGGCATTGAACCTCACTTAAAGCCCAACAGCCCCAGCCTTACTTGAAGGTTCATGGGTGGTTATAAGTAGGGTTATAAGTCGGGTAGCTATACTTATAACCCATATTAGGGGACTTATAAGCACATTTATAACTACCCTAAACCCTAAACCCTAAATCCCTATGGAACCCTTTAAAGGGACCGTTAAAGGAACCCTTATAACTACCCATGAACCTCCAAGTATTCTGTCAAGACCTTCCCCTTTGGGAGATTCTGCTGTCTCCACTGCTGCCAGAGCCGAGCATCGGCCTGCCAATGCTCCATGCGCTTTAAGTGCGAATCTCAACAACTTGGGTTTAGGGATGAGGGTTCAGGGGTTAGGGTTAGGGTTTAGTATTTAGGGTTGAGGGATTAGAGTTGAGGGATCAGGGTCTAGGGATCAGGGTTGATGGATTAAAGAGTTCAGAGGTTAGGGTTTAGGGATCAGGGTCTTGATTTTGGGTTCCTGATAAGAAGGATCCGACTGAGAAGGGTTCTGTATAGTGTTTGCGCCCCGTATGTCCAAAAGCTAGGAATCATCAAGGTTCATGAGTCTGTTTAGTAACAGCACCCCCTACAGTACCACATATAACTATACTACAGTATACCGCCCCAAGAAACCTACTCTAAGTGCTAGGATCCTGTTACAGTTGTTCAAGTTTTTTGTTCTTAAAATTGTAGAACCCTGTCGAGGACGGCAGCCTGACTCTGAACAAATCACATCCTTATAACGGCCAGCAAAACCCTGAACAATTCACATCCTTAAAAAAGCTCCGACATTACTATAGAATGTTTTTACGAGATCTGTCCATGTTTGTGGGCGAGATCAGGTGCAGGGTTTAGGGTTTAGGATTTATATTTAGGGTGTGGGGTTTGGGTTAAGGTTTGGGGTTTAGGGCTTAGTGTTTTAAGGTTTAGGGTTGAGGGTTTAGGACAAGTCGGATGTTGATGAAGCACAAGGCCCATACGGAAGGCGCTTTGTTTAGTTCTGCAATGCATAGATTTGATCAGAGGGTCTGCATATCGACAGGCAAGGCCGTAGAGGCAGTAATTTGATCAAGGGTTCAGGGTTTAGGATTTGTGGTTTGGGGTTCAGGGTGTAGAGGGCGAAAGCTCCCTCAGCCGACCTACACAACATGGTTCTTAACCTGCTGCACTGTTGGGTTCCAGCCATAACCCTAAGCCCTTGCACCCTAAACCCTAAACCCTAAGCCCTTGCACCCTAAACTGTCGAGAGCGCCGCTGACCATTTGCATGGGCGCTCGAGACGGTGAGGGAGGGTAAAGCCTCCCCAGGACTGTAGTGACGCCGCCCCGCGAATGACCCCAAACCCACGAGCATTGGCGTCATCTGTCTGCCCTGCCCTGTGCCCTAAACCCTAAACCCTAAAGCCCTAAACCCTATTGCCCTCGACCGAGGAGCCTCCAGGAAGGATGACGTTCGCGTCGGAGCCCCAAGTNACCCACAACCCGACACCAATCCATCTCAGTTGTGCTTTGCTGTGAAATTTGGTCGCAAAAAAGGGAACTGCGAAAGGAAGCAGAGAGCAAGAAAGCCCCCCTTGAGGGGGGTTTGGGGGGTGAACCCTAAACCCTAATTGAGAATAGTTTGGTGGCTGGGGTGGGACTACATGCTGACGCAAGCGCGCGATTAGTGGTGCGCCCCTATTCCTAAAGTAAAAGGCGCACTCACCGCGCGCACACTGTCTACACCCTAAACCCTAAACCCTAAGCCCTAAGCCCTTGCACCCTAAACCCTAAACCCTAGGCCCTTGCACCCTAAACCGTACATCCTAAACCCTTATGGGACCCTAAGTTGAAAACCATAAAGCTGGCACGCCGATCCCGTCATGCGAAGCTCTGGCACTGTTGTACATCAATACCATGCGGGCTCTTGAGGAGCAGCTTCTTGAGATTTAGGATTTGATAAGGTTGCTAAAAGGCTTCTATAAGAGTTGTTATAAGGGATCGATACGGTATGTCTAAGGTTTGTTATAGGGCTTCCGCGAGGCTTCAACAAGCACTGTTATTTGGGTTCTATAAGGGTTGTATAAGGATCTACAAGAAGTGTTACAGAATTCTGTAAAGCTTCTGTAAGGGTTGTTATTGCCGCTATAGGTCTTCATGATACTGGAATTCGGGAATACGCTGAATACGGAGTATTTTTTTTGGGGTGATTCTGATGAAAGCGCCACTACAGGTCCTTCTACCAAACAGTTACACGGTCCTAATTATTCAGGACCGCATTATCCTCTCATAGTCTCATAGGGACCCTTAGAGGGGTAGCGGGAGGGGGGGTTGGGGGCCTTAATGCCCATAATAAGGATTTAATAAGGCTTACTTAAGGAAGTATAGTCCCGAACCCTCCCTCCCCCTACCCCCGGTAAGGGTCCCTATGATAGAAGCAACCTGAACCCTACCCTAAACCCTGAACCCTGTCCGTATTGCAGTTAGAGTGGAAGATCCTCCAAACCTTTTCCGATGGCACATGAACTCGCTGTTTTATGCAGCTAATAACTGCCGGGTCGATTTTTTCCTGTGCATTCTCAAGTCATTTGCTTCAAACGTGCTCCTAGGCTTGTTTTCGGCATTCCCAACAGTGTCTGCCTTGTGTTTGACACTTTTGCTCAGCACCGTAATCGGTGAAGGCATGTAAACCAACTAGCGATGTCCTAAGTCATTGCGCGGTGCTTTCGACAACAGCAGCCACGATATCAACCTTCGAGTAAGACTCCTGAGGGCACTTACATTCTGAGCGAGAAAGCCCAGAAGAATAAACTTCTGAACCATACGATTGATGGACAAAATCCTGCATTACCCATTATAAGGAATATACCATAATTCCCATAGTTTAGGGTCCTTAGGGTCATGCAGGATTTTGTCCATCAACAGTAAGTAGATCCTGAACAACTTCAGTCCTAAGTCATACATCCAATACACCGAAACCTTAGAGCAAGAATCCCCAAGCATAAGCCCAAGGAGCTTGCAGTATGCTTTTTAAGTTCGGACGACCTTATTTGCGCAGATCTAGGGTGTCCCTGAATACTTAAGAGGATTTTTCCCCAGGGTTCTTCACACATCTTCTTAGTATGATAGAAGATATAGTCTAATCAGGGATTTGGTTAAAGGCTTGAGGGATTCTGGTTGTTAGATGTTTTTGCGCAAGGGAGTGCTTCAGCAATCGTGTCGAGACAGCTCCATGGTGCGAAATCTTTGGTCATAGGGTTTCCGGGTTATGATTTATGTTTTCAAGGTTTGGGGTTGAGTAATCGCAAACCCGGAGCGCAGGGTTCATTCACAATCGGGCCTCCAAAGCAGACAGAAGGGCATGGAAAGAAGCTGCCCCGGCAGGCTCGCAGAATTCAGATGTACGTGTCCTGCACGATTGAGGTTCGATTCGGTTTAGGGTTTAGGGTTTAGGGTAGATTGAGGTTCGATTCGGGGTATGCTGTCGGCTTCACGCCAGGCCTCCTGCAGCCACCTGCTTACCAAAATCTTCGAAGTCTAGTTTGCTATCCATTCCCGTTCCATTATAGTCCTTATGTACACATAGTGTAACTAACACACACAGACACACAACAGAGACACACACACACACAGAGACACACACAGAGACACACACACAGAGACACACACACACAGAGACACACACACACACACAGACACACACACACACAGAGACACACACACACACAGAGAGAGACACACACAGAGACACGCACAGAGACACACACAGAGACACACACACAGAGACACGCACAGAGACACGCACAGAGACACGCACAGAGGCACACAGAGAGACACACACAGAGACACACACAGAGACACACGCACAGAGACACACGCAGAGACACACACAGAGACACACACAGAGAAACAACAGCAAAGAGACACACACACAGAGACACACACACAGAGACACACACACACACACAGAGACACACACACAGAGACACACACAGAGACACACACACACACAGAGACACACACGGAGACACATACAGAGACACACACACAGAGACACACACACAGAGACACACACAGAGACACACACAGAGACACACACAGAGACACACACACACACACACAGAGACACACACACACCGAGACACACACACCGAGACACACACACACAGACACACGCACAGACACACACAGACAGACACAGACACACGCACACACACAGACACACACAGACACACACACACACACACAGACACACAGACACACACACACACACAGACACACACACACACAGACACACACACAGAGACACACACACAAACACACACACAGAGACACACACACACAGACACACAGACACACACACACACAGACACAGACACACACACAGACACACAGACACACAGACACACAGACACACAGACACACAGACACACAGACACACAGACACACAGACACACAGACACACAGACACACAGACAGAGAGACACAGAGAGACACAGAGAGACACAGAGAGACACAGAGAGACACAGAGAGACACAGAGAGACACAGAGAGACACAGAGAGACACAGAGAGACACAGAGACACAGAGACACANAGAGACACAGAGAGACACAGAGAGACACAGAGAGACACAGAGAGACACAGAGAGACACAGAGAGACACAGAGAGACACAGAGACACAGAGACACAGAGACACAGAGACACAGAGACACACACAGACACACACACAGACACACACAGACACACACAGACACACACAGACACACACAGACACACGCAGACACACAGACACACGCAGACACACACAGACACACACAGACACACACACACACACACAGACACACACAGACACACACAGACAGACACAGACAGACACAGACAGACACAGACACACACACAGACAGACACAGACAGACACAGACAGACACAGACACACACAGACACACACAGACACACACAGACACACAGACACACAGACACACAGACACACAGACACACAGACACACAGACACACAGACACACAGACACACAGAGACACAGAGACACACACAGACACACCACACAGACACACACAGACACACACGGACAAACACGGACACACAGACACACAGACACACGGACACACAGACACACAGACACACACGGACACACAGACACACGGACACACGGACACACGGACACACACGGACACACACGGACACACACGGACACACAGACACACAGACACACAGACACACAGACACACAGACACACAGACACACAGACACACAGACACACAGGCACACACAGGCACGCGCAGACACGCACAGACACGCAGAGACACGCAGAGACACACAGAGACACACACAGACACACACAGACACACACAGACACACACAGACACACACAGACACACACAGACACACACAGACACACACAGACACACACAGACACACACACACAGACACACACACACACACATACACACACACACACACTTGGATACTCTCTCTGCAGAGTAGTTAGCGGTGATTTACATTTCCATGCACCTCACTTGCAATAGCACGTGCAGAAACACTTGCAGGTACGCTGGGTTGATCAGACCCAGGGACCCAGTGTCAGCCGTGGCATAGCCCTCTTCGTTGGGCAACCAGCTATGCTCACGGGGTTGCCCCCCTGCATTTTTTTCTGAAAAGGTAAGAAGCTCTTTGCAATCAGAGGGTCACACACACACAGCTACTCCCCGTTTGGGGAGTAGACTGCATGTTATCGACGATCTCAAAGTCGAAAAGTGTTATGGCCAATAAGCTTAACGTGCATGAATTTTGCTAATGGCTTTCACGGAGTACGACTCCCGTTTTCTTTTCTTTGGAGACTCTGAAGAAACAGCTGGACTCTGCGCCTCAGGGAACCAGGTCTTCCACCAATTGTGTTGACCATCAGCTGCTACCGTCCTGGACCAGTAGTATCGCCATGAAATTTGCGGCGACCGGGATCTACTGCGGTCCGACATGATGAGTCGTCGCTGAAAGCCGATAGCTGTGACGACAACATGAAAAAAAGGATAAGGGCACTGACGACTGTACATAAAAGAGGCCACTGTTTTCGACTTCGCACGCCTCAAATTGAGGACGAAGCTGATTGGGTGAAACTAAGTTCATCCGCCAAAAGCTTTAAAGCAAAGATGTCGACGGACATAGTGGCATGGACAGCGAAGGCCACTGCGAACCATCATCTTAGCCACAGCACGACCCTCATATTTGACAGAGTCCACCGGGGTCGCGGGGCTGTCCACTTTGCTGTTGCAAAGAAGATCAAAAACTGGATCATCGAAATCGGCCGTAGTCTGCGTTTCTTGCAGGTGTTTAGAAGTCGTTTTCGACTTCTTTTTCATCTTCTTCTTTTTGGATTTCTTGGATCCAACGTCCTTTGAACGTTTTTTGTCGTGCTTGGGAGAAATCATCTCAGAAGGAGGATCAAAAGCCGAATCCCACGATGAAGTGGAAGAAGCCGGCGACCCAGCAGCCAGGGGAACTGGTTGATTGTCCATGGCTGCAGCACGAAAGCAATTGGCTTGAACAGTACAGGCAGAAAGAAAAGTATATACATTGACTGTCACAAGCTCGAAAAAGGATTACTGTCAGCAGCGGAAGGGATTCATTTGTCTCGGAAAAAAGCACATCCGTCCACATGCAGTTGAATTAATAAAGAACTTGGCATGCCTTTTTTAAGGTGCACGCCATCCACCCCAGGCTTCTGTGTCCTGGATAGCCCTCTGGCTAATCTTGTCGGCGATAGTATTCAGCATGGATCGAGCCGGGAAGTCGGCCGAATCTTGATCGGCAACTATAAAAATGTAGTCGATCCGGGCAGCTGATTCCCTAATCGCCCATCTTTTGTCTTTTGAAACAGAGTGTACGGCCTGATGCGAGTTCGGGGATTTAAAGTTGTCCCCAAAAATTCTCAATCTGTTACTCCCTCGAGTTCCACTGGGTGTCCATAAAAGAATGGAGCCAGGAACTGCTGAAAAAACCATCGGTGTGCAATGTCATCTGAACAGAGCACCAAGCGATTGTCTACATAACGAATGATGTAGACCTGTGATCGCAGTGCCTCCAAGGCATTGCGATTCGATTCGTACCATTGCTGTTCCTTGTACGAAACGGCAATGTTGGCCAGGGAAGGAGAAATCTGATTGCCAATGGCCGAGCCTCTGGTCTGCTTAAAAATTCTTCCCATCTGAGCTGCCTTGAAATACTCGAAGTTTCGGTTCAGATGCCCCAAGCTGTACAGTGAAGTTGATCTTGTTGAATTCTGTTGCCTGCATATTGGCGTAGGAATCGATTAAATGATTCACGGCCATCATGATTTGATCTGTGGGAAGACTTGTGAAAAAACCCACAAGATCCTGGTTGAACTCCTTGAGTTCAATGTCTTCATCAACTGTAGAAAGTAGTGGTGTAGTCCCTGGAAGATTTCAGGAAGGGACTGGTGGCCGTAGCTGTTGGGAAAAACCACTGGTAACATCATGTTGAGGGCGCTGCTAGCCGCTTGAAAAAGCCGCCCAAAAACAAAGGATTTGTAAGAAATGATTGGCCGAGCTTTCAAGAACTGCTTCTTTTGCTTAAGAAGCAGATATGAGCAGGGCAGCTTCGCTGTTTCCTGTACTCCCCACTGATACGGTTTTAGCCACGGCTTCTTCGTCAATGTGGCAAGAAAAACCTGAGAGTCAGTAAGGAACGAGTGTAGACTTCTTCGTCGCCGAAGGTGCTCTTCAAAATCTTCCAGTAGTACTCAGTAGAACAAGGGACAGAAGATGTGCAGATGGTTCGGAGCATGGTCCCGACCTTGCACAACATATCCGTCGATAACAGATTTGATGTACTTGATGTCATCGAAAGAGAGAGGTGTGCGACTGGAAATAGTGTGTTGCGACCATTGGCTGCGAATGAAAGTCTCCCAGTCATGGTAGGTCACATCCGGAACAAAACGGCGTTTTGCCCATCGTTGAACTTCCGCCCATGTTTCATCAATGTAGGAAGAAAGGGCAGGGTGCACCTGTGTCTTAGCACTGGTTCCCAGAAAAAACCGAAGTCTCAAAGCATCTAATAGCGAAGCAACGTGCCATTGACCATCATCAGGATGGTCAACTCCTCCAACGTTGGGATGCTCTAGTCGGAAAAAGCTCGAAGAAGTTGCATGGAGGCGGTGGGTCCCAGGAGAACAGAGCCATCGTTGCATGATGGTTTGTCAGTATAGTGCCCAGTGAAGAGTGGGCCGCCGAGACGACATGGCAAGGAGGGAGGTGAAACGGAATAAGAAAATCTTTAACAGGGATCAGGGATGACTTTGCTTGTAAGCCACTTCTTGGTGGCGTTCCGGAAATCGTTGTGAGACAAGAGAGGTATCTTGATGGGCCTTGCTTTCGGTGGGGCAAGACCTCCTTTGAAAGCAAGAATTCGAGACAGGATGCTTTGCACCAAGCTTTTGGGAGGCTCCTCCAGATTGTTTGACAGCCGGAGAAGTGCGTAGATGTGTGGTACAGAGTACGAGCATGATCGAAGGCTCCGCTGCATATTAAAAGAAGCGAGAGACTTCTCTGCAAGTGTCGTTAAAATCATCCAAGATGAGTGCACTTCTTGTTTTTCCGAACTGTACAGGGACAACGCTCCCATCTTGTGCAATCTAGCGCGGAGCTTCCGGTGAAGTCTGTTGCCCGGTGCACTGTAAGACGACGCAATTTGTCGAACGGACCGAGAATAGTCCGGTCCCAACTTGGTGATCCTTTTCTTCAGGATGAAAGGATAGTTCAAAGTTGGATTCCACTTCTGGATCAGAGTGGATTCCAGAGTTCGAATTTGTCTATATAGATGTGCCCATGGTAGCCACCGTATGGCTATCAGTGATCCTAGACAGCCATGGGACACTTGCCAATGGAGCATCAGCTCAGCATGAACTGGTTTAAAATCCAGCAATTGCCGAAGTTTCCGAAGTCGAGAATCCTGTCTTTTCTGTACAGAAACTGTTGTGGACCCAACATAAAAGTCTGGTCCGATCCGAAACATAGGCTCAATTTGAGCCGAGGTTATGATATATATACAGCGAAAGGTTGTTCAAAAAGGCTGGCGAGATACTTGGCTGAAACAAATTTCCGGTCACGGAATTCCTGAAATCCTTGAAATCTGTTGCACCATCGAGCCAGCTTGCCCGTGCCTGTTTGGCGAAGCAAGAGAACCAAAACCGAAAACGCGCACAAAACACGAAACCCAAAACGCCAAGGCATGAACTCTGGCTCGGTGATGGCTGCCTACAGGCAGGTCTTTGACACTGCCAGAATGGTTTGCAGTGTCTGTCGGCATTCAGCGTCCAATGCCAGATCAGTTTTTTGGTCTTCGAGTCAAGAAGCCAAGGCACAAGCTGCCAAGACGATTTTCAAAAGATCGGGTTCTTTTGCTCCCGTCAGAAGCCTTACTGGAAAACCAAAATCAGCGGCTCGCTGAGGTAACGTCTCGCGTTCCTCCTCAGACAGTGATTGAACTGTAGCTGAAGCTGTTTTGCAGCTTTGGACTAGCTCTTCCTTGAGTTTGGGGTCAAGGTTCAAATTCTGTATCCACTTCGACGTGGACTGAGGGACAGCAGAAACCGGAGCTTGGCTCTCAAGAACCTTGCTGGATTCGAATTTAGGATCAAAAGCCTTCTGAAGAAGCGTCTGAGCAGGTTTCACCGGCTTTTGAGACGCAGGAGAAGCGAGAGGCAAACGCCGTTTTTTGTTATCCGGCGTGGGATCTTCAATAGAAGGTCGTTTTGACGGTGGCTTCACAGATGAGCTTGTTGGGGCACTTTTCTGTGCCTGAACTAATTGATGCTCGAGCTCTCGGATGCGTTCCTGCGCGTCAACTAACTCCTGTTGCTGGAACGGCTTACACTGACTGTAGATGAATTCACAAAAGTGTTTCATCTTGGCACTCTTCTGTGCCGATTCGTTCAAAGATGAATCTACTGTGATACCTTGTTGATCACAATATAAATCAGCAAATTGGTCCAGGTCAGCTTTGCTTTCCCGGAACTTTTGCATGAGAAGCGACATAAATGTGGCCTCTTTTATGGAGCGAGCAAAAAGTATGCTAGCATATCGTCCCTGGGCGAGCGAGCGAAGAGCAAAGTTGTTCCAACCTTGCCAGCATAATTCATGAAGTTTAATGGAAGTGATGTCTCGGCCCGCCAGTTGGTGCTTTTGAGCCCAGCTTGACGCCTGTACCAAACGAGGNACTTCATTTGTGTCGTAAAATTTACGATCACTGTGAAAGGCTTTGGGAAGATTGGTATCATGTTTATCGGAGGGTCCATGTGGACTTCCGAAATCCTTAGGTTTGGGCCAACTGGGAGGCGTGGCAGGGCTGGCGGCGGTTTGTTGCCCCCATGTGCCTTGCTTCCATGCATCCCATTCTTCCTGAGTCCAGGACATCAGGTTGGAAAAGATCAGATTTCCGGAGCGTTCACAGTCGCTGTCACGAGTGAGCGATCACTCAAGTAACATTCAGCGGTGCTGGAGCATTCAGAAATCAATCACGGAATCAATCAAGGAATCAATCAAGAAATCACTCAAGGAATCAATCAAGGAATCAATCAAGGAAGTTGAATCAAGTTTGTCAGGAATCAATCAAGACTGGAATCAGTTGAGAGCATTCACTGTCTTGGTCAAAAACTGTATCAAAAGGAATCAAGCGGCTAGGCCAGGCCCTTTGACAGAATGCCGGTCGGATACACACTTGGATACTACTAGTCTTGGCTGGGTCGTCGAATGTGGCCAGCTTGGCAATCTCACAAATGCCTAGTGACGCACTAGGCGGTTGCCATCCATTGCCATCCCATTTCTGTTACTGACTGATGCGACGGGTGCACTTGCTGCGTACGTTTAATCTTGCAGATCAGCACTTGATTCCACGATAAAGTTCTGAACCATGCCATGTCCCCCCCTACACAGTGCACACGTTTGTCCCGCGCGCATGCACTCGCCGGTCCCCCCACATACATGGCTCTGTGCACACGCCGTCCTGCACGCATACACACGCCGTCATGCGCACACCCCCTCTCCTCCGCATGCAGTGTGGCATCACA
>BGNK01004194.1:0-54437 GCA_003297005.1 Symbiodinium sp. clade A Y106
TGTGGATGTCTCCGTGGTTGCCTCTTCGAATTTGGGGGCTGGTGCGGAAGTGGGGCGCGAACTTGGTGCAGAAGTTGGACGTGAACTTGCTGACTCGGCGTCGTCTTCTTCCTCCTGAACCTCGCCTCCTGAACCACGCCTCCTGATACGACGGTGTTCTGGGCTTGCTTCTTTGGGGGCACTTGCTACTGAGTGGCTGTTGTCTCGTGTCTTAGCTGCTGCAACCTTTGTGTTTCCCGCTGGGTGGCATTTGTGTTAATGTTTTTCTCTGTGTGAATAGACATGCATCTCCCCTATGTGCAAGTCCCGTACCGGGGCGGACCCTTGGACGCAAGGAAAAGGGCATTGCATTTAAAAAAAACCCTGAAGCCCTAAACCCTACAGCCTCAAAGGATTACTGGGGCGTCTTCCGTGAGTACGACTTCTCCTCACTGACGATGCAGGCCACTAGATCCCCAATGCCCAACCTTTAAACTTTTGGGGAAGCTGGGGCTTTCCCTTTCTACGGGTCTCAGACAGGGGTTGTAGCTTCCGGCTCCCTAAGAGTGTGGGGTTTACGGGTTAGAGGCTCTTATAGTTTAGTAGGAATCGGAAAGTTCAACCTTTCATATTTGTGGCTTATTGGGGGGGGTAAGTATCATAGTCCCCGTCCCCCCTTCCCCCTTGACCCACGGGCTCCTTACGGCTCCTAAGCCTAAACCCTAAACCCTAAATAGGCCTGCTAGTTGTGGCTTATTGGGGGAGTAAGGGCCATCTTCAGCCCGATCGGAGTCTTGAGCTTCAGGGGGTTCAGGGCTTTGGGGTTGAGGGCTTTAGGGCTTTAGGGTTGAGGGCTTTAGGGCTTTCAAGTTTAGGTTTAAGGGTTAGTTGGGGTTTAGGCCTTTGGGGTTTAGGATTTAGGGCTTCGGTTTTAGGGTTTAGGGCTTCGGAGTGTATAGAGGGTTCGTATACGGGGTTTGTAAGTTTTTTTTTTCAACAGGGTCTTGCTCAACATAATTCCACCAATGTGTTGCCGCTCCTGTTCGGATTATTGAGATCCCTATAGTGCTTGCAGGATCGGGAGACGTGGTAAGTAAGGTTAGAAGCGGTTGAATTGGGGCTGCAAATCCTTATTATGGTATTTGCTGTTTTCCTAAGCTGTCCTAGCTCTATATACCAAGTCCCATGACTATTCAGCAATGGTGTTCGGAACCCCAAAACCAGTATTTAAGAACTTCGACCCTTCGAGGTGTTTGATGCTTCTTGGAGGGTTAAAGGACTTGGTAAGCAGGTAGCAATTAAACGTATAGGCACGCTAATTATCAAGGGGATCCTAATATATTTAATAGGCGTTATGATTCGATACTTATAACTCTATAACATTCCTACTTACCGAGTCTATCGACCCTCCAAGTACGGTTAAGGCTGTGGTTCAACTCTTGGGAAGATATCCTTCGAGATTCGGGGTATGCATAACCCAGCTGTAAATTCCCTAAGTCATGTCCACCACGGGGGTCGGCGGATAGTTTTGATACTGCTACAGTTTCATTTGAGGCAAAATTTTGGGGTCCAAGGTTTAAGGGGCTTTATGGTGCACAGGCACTGAGACTGGAAGGCGCGACCCCATACACCGAAGAGGGTTCTCCTCAATCCTAAGCCGTTCACCGAAATCATTTGCAAACATCGTTAAAACTCCTTTTCTCTAGACCCTGAACCCTATTAAGTTGAGGCTGGAACGTCTGGTAACAGTGCCAAAATTTCTTAGCTGTCTAGAGGTATATTGGCTCATATGATCAATCCGAAGCCTGCAAAGTCTGAAGCCTGAAAAGCCCGAACGCACCCCCAGCCCCTGTCATTGACCCGTTTTGGTTCCTCTGAAATGAACTAACGAGGCGGATGCGGTTTATAGCTGCAGGGTTGGAATGCCAGAAGCGGGGCTGCTGGTTCGGAGTCCTGGGTGCTAATTGCATCTCAAATCCCAGCTAGAAACCCGGTTGGCCCTAAACTCTAAACCGAATATTTCAAAGTCGATGTAAACCCAATACAGTATCCTAAACCCTAGGACCACACTCTAAATCCTGTTCATACCCTAGACCCTTTACCCTAAAGACTAACCCAAAGCTTTTGACTCAAACCCGCAGCACCTTCTGGAATTCATTGTTCGGGAACCGACACGGAACTCTACATCGTGCTTCCTATCCCGAACCCAGACCTTCCAAAACCCCTTAATTAAGGAATATTCCTTAAATTATATTGGGGATCCTAATGTAGATTAAGGTATATTCCTTAATTAAGGGGTTTTGGAGGCTCTGGGAATATCAACCTCAAGCCAAAAACCAGGGGGCCTATGACCCTTGGCGCTACATCTGGTTTTCCTTAGCCGGGTCCCCAGGACAGGCAAGGCTGGACAAGACTTGTACTTATAGGGTCCTAAAGGGAGGGTGGTTCAAGGGGGGAGGTTACAAGGGATCCTTAGGGAACCTTAAGGGAACCTTAGGGAGCACTAGAGAGAACTAGGGATTAGTAAGCTATCTACCCCCCCTTGGAACCCCCTCCCATAAGGATACGGTACCCTAAGGGTCCATGTACCCAAATAGTGTATACTTTGGGCCCAATGTACCTATATAGGGAGTGGCTTTAAGGCCAATGTATATACTGTGTGAGTACATGGACCCTCAGGGATAATGTACGGTTCAGGATGTACGGTTTAGGGTAAGCCTTCGGCTTCTAGGGATGAGGGCTTGGAGGGAGCACGGGGCTTCCGGCTGACGGTTAGGGCTTTTTAGGCCCTTGCTAAACCCCCAGACCTTCCAAAATCCCTTAATTAAGGGATATACCTTAACCAGTTAAATCAGATTAGGGATCCTATTATATTTGAGGGTATATTCCTTAATTAAGGGATTTTGGAAGGTCTGGGTTTTTAGGCCCTTGCTAAACCCTAAACCTTAAACCCTAAGCGCTTAGGGCTTTCGATGTTGGAAGCCCGGGGGCCCAGCCACTTACACGTCGGTTTACTGTTCCTTAAATTCCTAAGGGTCCATGTACACAAATAGTGTATACTTTGGGCCCAATGTATCTATATGGGGAGTACTTTAAGGCCAATGTATATACTATATGAGTACATGGACCCTTAGGGAATCCTATCCAAGAGGGTCCACATGTACTATAATCATGGAAGTCTTAAAGCTTACCGAAGTTGGTCCTCATATAAAATAATCATGGAATTAGGTCCCCAAAGCCATAACAAGGATGATCTTTTGCCATCTCCTTCACTTGGACCTGCGCCAGATCATGCTTCAATTGGAAATCCGGCATGACCGGGTTCCTTAGTAGCTGAGTAGGTAACCTGTTTGGGGTTGAGGGTACCATAGGGGCTCCTTTAAGGGATCTATAGGGGTTTACAGGGTTATATAAGGGGACCTTAGTAGATGAGCAGATAAGCTTTAACCTGTTGGGGTTTATAGTAGAAGCCAGAAAGTTGGAACATCATTCTCCTCATGCCCTTAAGGTAAATTATAAGGGATCCTAGCACGAATCCTCCTAAAGCCATGTTCCAACTTTCTGGCTTCTACTATNTTTATAGTAGAAGCCAGAAAGTTGGAACATCATTCTCCTCATGCCCTTAAGGTAAATTATAAGGGATCCTAGCACGAATCCTCCTAAAGCCATGTTCCAACTTTCTGGCTTCTACTATATATAATCCTAACATCATAATTGACAAGGTTAACCTTTTTGGGGCCTGGGTTCTCAGCCCCTAAGATAAAGGGTGTTATGATTTACGGTTTCGGGTTTATGTGTCCGTGTTCAAGGTTTCGGGTTTAGGGCTTAGGCTTTCGGGATTGGATTCCGGGCACAGCATGGCTCACTTGAATCCTACATACCCGGCTATTCTTTTCGATGTTCTGCGTTTGATTTTCATACTAGCCCCAATGGAGTGTTGATGACCGCATTGGTGTCTACTATGGGTCTGAGAGGATTGTGGCCATTGCCTAGGTTGCCATCCGCGAGAGCAACATTCGCGGCGGCGTGGTGCCGGATGGCATGCAGCCGTGGCCTCATACGGTTTTGTGTTCAGCACATTTTTGGCTGTTCCTGTGACAATCCGGAGCCAGATTCTTGTAAGCACCGAAAGGGTTCTTTGGTATCACCAAAGTCCGGAATTCAAGACCCGAAGATGTTGTGATGTGTTGCCGCGTGTTGCCCAGACCTGCAGCTATGGCGATACTTTGGCCTGCTGAACTAACCCTGCGACCTGCAGGAAACCCCAAACCATAAACCCCAATTTAGTGTATGCCCTTCACAGGGTAGGCTTTGGACCCGCCTCGGAGAAAGAGCCAGGCAGACAAAGCCTGAACCTGCGACTGCTTCCATACTTTGGGTCGTGGCAGAGCATTCATATGCTTCGGGGTTCTGGAGACTTTTAGTCGAAATGTAGGTGCCTTCATATGTTGACAAGCGAAAGCCTACAGAAGAACTTGATGTGTTTGGGCTGCATCGTATGGCTGCTATAATAGAAACTGAAAGTTTTTGCCTGTGGTTTATAGGAGAAGAGAGTAGAAGAGCGCCTTGAAGCAAATCATAGTACGCTTACACTAAGGAACCTTGCAGAATAGTGTCGGACATTTTTCCGACCTATATTGGACGAGCTCGTGTAACCTAGTTTCCGCCAGCGTTTGAGTATAGCCAGTGGCATCGTCCGATAAGAGTTGTGGATTCGGCTAATGTGTTTCGTGTGTGTCTGTGTGTCTTTGTTTGCGTGTGGTTCCTCTTTGCTTCGGGATCCTAGCCGAGAAGCAAGCAAGTGAACTCAAGGTAATCGTGGAGGTTGCAGATTTTGCGAGCCTACCCGGCACTACAGGAGGATGTGTTTCAAGCTCGTTACACCTTGTAAACAACCCCTACAAAGATTAGCGGGCCCTATATTGCCCTATATGGGACCCAAACCCGAAACCACGAAATCACGAGAATGTCTTCCAGGCCCGAGAGATATTTCCTGCACGCAGTAGACGTCACGAACGGCCAAGCCCTGTGCAAAGCCCAGCGGATGATGTTTCCGGTTCAGAGCTGCGTTTGTTTAGGGTTTAGGAGTGTGGGGGTTTAGAACTTAGGGTTTGGTGTTTAGGGTTTTAGGATCAAGGGCCTGAAGATCATGGTTTGAATGTGGTCTTCTCAAAGTAGTTGTACCTCACTTTCACCTCGAACAATGGATTGTTCTCGTTCTTTCCATTTAGTCTTCAATGTGCCGACGGGCGTCCAATGCCTTCTGAAACTCTCATGTCTCGCAGACCCACTCACTGATTCTGCTTCTTGTTGTAGATCAGGATGCAGGACTGCCCACTGAAAAGCTTGTTTGTACATAGAAGTATGCAAAGCTATAAAGAATGAAGCGCCGATGCAACCAAGAACCCTCAACTGATCCCCTCCACGCCCCCCCTCGCCAACCATCAATTTGCGCGGTTCGGTTTGCGATAAGGGCATAGAGGTCTCTGAGATATCACCCTAAGGGTCCAAGTACCTAATTATCATATACTCTCTTAAATATTGAGCTACTTAACTACTATCCTAAACCCAAGTACCTAATTATTGGGTCCTTTGGACCCTTAAGGGATATCATAGTGGATCAGAGTTTAGGGTTTCGGAGTCTAGGGCACAAAGTTCAAGGTTTCGGGCTTCGTCCTGCGCATGAAAACGGCCTTGCACTTCCTGTTCCGTCCTTGCGGGCCCAAGCTTTATAAGTACCATTATCCCTAAGGGTCCATGTCCTCATATAGTATATACATTGGCCTTAAAGTACTCCCTATATAGATACATTGGGCCCCAAGTATACACTATTTGGGCACATGGACCCTTAGGGTTATGCTATTTGGGTAGCCGAACCTCTGGGGCTACGTAACGCTGAGACGCTTCCTCAGTCGCAAGGTTTCTCTTTTCCAGGCCCCAAACCCGAAACCCTAAAAACCAAGCCGGAACCCCAAACTCCTACACCCCTCATGCCCTAAACAATCAGCCTCTACGTCATAAACCCTAAAGCCTAAGCCCTATCTGGATGTTTCCTTACTTCCCTAAGGGTCCATGTACTCATATAGTATATACATTGGCCTTAAGGTACTCCCTACATAGGTGCATTGAGCCCAAAGTATATGCTATATGTGTACATGGACCCGTAGGGCTTGCCTTACCCTAAGGGTCTAAGTACCTAACTATCATATACTCTCCAAAACAGTAACCTACAAAGCTACTATCATAAACCCGAGTACCCGATTATTGGGTCCTTTGGACCCTTAGGGTTACTAAGTCCCCCAACCCTCCATTATAGAACCCTTATAGATCCCTTTAAGGATCCCTTTAAGGAGCCCTCTAAGGAGCCCTACTTATGGGTACATGGACCCTTAGGGCTTGCAAGGTTTCAGTACCAGATGCCCTAAACCCTAAACCCTAAACCCAACCGAAAGCCTAAGCCCTATCTGGATGTTTCCTTACTTGCAAGGTTTCAGTACCAGATGCCCATCAACGGCATCTTGTACGGCTGGAAGCCCAGGTTTCAGTTCTTAGTAGTGCTAGTCGTAGTAGTAGAAGCAGCCGCAGCCGGAGGAGGAGGAGGAGGAGGAAGGAGTAGGAGTAGCAGTAGCAGTAGCAGTAGCAGCAGCAGTCATTGTGGTCAACGTTCGAGTCAAAAGAGCAGTGATTTCTGGCGCTTCCTCCTCGTACTTGCATCGTCTGCGGGACACAACACTGATATGTTATGTCCTTAGCGAGAGTGGTTCCCACAATCGTAATCATCATCCTCTTCGTCATCATCACCATCATCATTCATCATAGGTGTAATCATAGGAATAGTCTTTTTTTTGACATTTTGACCTGTTCTCACCGTGAGCCGGCATTTCCCCTCAGTCACGAGACAACCTTTTAGCAAAAGTGGCGAAATCGAAAGCCCAAGCCGCTAAGCCCTGAAACCAGAGCCGCCCCGAACCTAAAGCTCTAGACTGTCGACTGTAGATCCTACCTCTAGTCTCCATTGTAGTTCCTCTTTTGGTTAAACAAATTTATGGTTAGGATCCTATAAATGTAGATTTTGGCTAACCAAAAAAAGAAACTACCGTGGAGACTATAGGTATAGTATAAGCGTTATATTTGGATTGAAAGCCCTGAGGCATGAGGCCTCTAAGCCCCCAATGCACCACACATAAACGTTGGGGGGGGGTTATGGTTTTGTAAAATTAGGGTTTAGAGTTTCGTAAATTTAGGGTTTAGGGTTTAGGGAAACTTTGGGGTGGGGGGGGGATATAGGATATCCTTTCTTCATTTTTATCGGCTTACCTGAATAGGGGATGATGGCTAATCCCCAACTGAATCCGTAAGCTAGATTCTTGTCTGGGTCCCTGAAAGCAGTGAGCCATGAGGCATGCAGTTTGACTTGGACCAGAGTCGCCTTATAGCCCTCCACACTGAGAGCGACACAGGCCCCCGGCAGCAGGGGCAGCTCTAGACCTGAGACTCAAAGTACCCAGACCTTCCAAAACACCTTAATTAAGGAATATACCTTTTCTCATATTCGGGATCCTATTATAATTTGGGGTATATTCCTTAATGAAGGGATTTTGGAAGGTCTGGGTAGAAGCAAGTTAGAGCATCATCATCCTCATGCCCTTCAGCTAAAGTTTAGGGGATCCCAGCACTAGTCTCCTAGATTCATGTTCCTACTTTCTGGCTATTCAAGTCAGGGATTTCGGGTTAGGGTCTTCGGATTTCAGTTTCAAGTGTATGATCACGGGCTTGGGGTCAGGAGTTTGAGATTTAAGCAGAGCCCAGACGGTCAAGTATCCCTTGATTCAGGAATAGAGCGTAAAGCATATGAGGGGTCATATACTAGAATGTAAGGTCAGGTTTATCCCGGAATTAAGGGATACCGGAAGGCCCGGGTTCCTAAACTTAAACTAAACCCTAGGCCCTAAACCCTAAACTATCCCTACCTGGACCCTAACGAATCTACCTTTTTAGGGTTCCTTATTATGATTTCCTTTTCTAAGTCCTTAAAAAGGTAGGTTATTCAGGGCTGAGGTAAACCCTAAACCCTAAACTCCTAAACCCTTACCCTAAGGGTCCAAGTACTCAATAATCATATACTCTCCTAAATATTGAGCTACATAACTATTATCCTAAACCCGAGTACCTAATTATTGGGTCCTTTGGACCCTTAGGGTACCCTAAACCCCTACTCCCTACCCTAAACCCTAAACCCTAAACCCTAAACCCTTACTAAACTCTGGCAAAAGCAAGCCTAGGATTTGGAACTGTGGGCTCCCTTAGCATGTCTCGCCATGGCGCATGATGTTCGAACCGGGAGAGGGGTCCCTTCCCCTAAGGGTCCATGTACTCATATAGCATATACATTGGCCTTAAAGTACTCCCTATATAGGTACATTGGGCCCACAGTATACACTATTTGGGTACATGAACCCTTAGGGTTCCCAAATTTGAGCAAGCCGTAAAGTTTCAGGTTTGGGGTTTAGGGTTTAGGGTTCAGGGTTTGGGGTTTAGGGTTCGGGGTTTAGGGTTTGGGGTTTATGAAACCCGTTAAGAACCTTTGAGGCCTTTTCGGAGCCGAAACAATAGAAAGCAAGTTGCTCATATTTATAAAGGCCTCTGTCCCAGGCGGATGCATGCAAAGCATTGTGACGACATGTTTCGGGCTTTGGGGTGGTAAAGTGCGTACCTTTTTACTGTCTGGTGCTTAGAAGGGAATGGGGGAATGGATTATGGAGACTGTTATTGGGGATTATATAGGGGCTACTATACGGATCCATTCCCCCAGTCCCTACTAAGCCCGAGACAGTGTGAGGGCTTTAGGAGGGTTCAATCTACCGGTCTTAGCACATAGAAGGCGACGGTTCGTTCTGCTTGCTCTCCATGCACCCGTTCTTTGTCGCCAATTCATGGGCCCCAAGAACTTGCAACATTCCTTTATACAGAAGTATACTACGCTGCGACGCCAGCCTGCACCCCACTCCCTAACCCTTAAGCGCTCAGCCCTGAACACTACAAACCCCACACCATCTCAATTGCGCAGACTTCCAGGTCGCATCAATCCAACTGCGAAGTGGAGGCGGGGTTTGGGTGTAGCGTTTTGGGGTTTCGGTATCGGGTTTTGGGGTTTAGGGTTAGGGTTTTGGGGTTTAGGGCATTGGGTTTAGGGTTTTGGGGTTTAGGGTTTTGGGGTTTAGGGTTTAGGGGTTTAGGGTTTGGGGCTGCGTCAATCCAACTGTGAAGTGGAGACAATGTCTGGATTTCGCATCAAGTGGAAGGGGTTTAAGGGTCAGGGTTCAGTTTAGGACTGACGGGTTTAGGGTTTAGGGATCTCTTGGTCTCTAGGTGTTGGGGTCGGAATAATTTGCAATATCCGTCATTAGGGTTCTCCATTTTTGCGTAAACTATAATTTTATTAATGTACCCCCCAAAACCCTGCTCCAAGGCCGCTACAGTAGATTCAGCTTTGCTCACCAGATTTTCGGCTACTGGTTCGGGCCGATTCTTGCAATTCCCGAAAACCAGCACTCTCGGTAGCTTTCATCATGCGCTTACGCAGCATTTGTGGATTTGTTGGTTTACCTGCTTAATAATGTATCTTGGGGGACGTTATAAACTGTTCTGGGCCCTAGCCATCAGAGCCACCGTTAAATGCGCTGTGGCAGCGGTTTGGGGGTCATACCGTACGGATGGGTTTAGGGGTTCGGGTCGCCCGAGGTATAAACTCGCCCGGATCACCATCAACACCACCTTCGGCTGGTGCCGCTCTTGGATAAAGAGCATTGGGTTAAGACTAAACAAGGGCTGTCTTAAAGAATCCTAAAATGTGGCCTGAAGAGGAGGTGTTTGGGAATCAGGGGTCTGCATTCGGGTTGAGGGCTTTGGGGGTGTATGGTGTAGGGTTACCTACAAGGATCCAGAAACATACCGCCCCTTGAAAGTATCTTGTGCCGCGCCACATAATCGTATCGTACTTTTTGAGTTTCTGTTTCCAACGAAGCTCGGACCACCCACAGATGTCGGACTACCGAATGCTAACGATCTTAAGTGCTTATATGCAGGGGATGCGAATTCCTAACGTGGTGCCGCAGAAAACGAGGCTGCAACATGGAAGTATATAGGAAGGTTCATGCTGATGTTATTTGTCTTTCTAGCTTGTCGACTGGGGGATAGTAATGCTCCAACTTTCTTGCTCTACAGAAGCGGCTCTATTGGGTTTGATCGTGATTGAGTCGGATCCTGTAATATTTAGGTTGAGGGTTTGTATTCCTGGGTTAGCTACACACATCATCACATTATACTAACTCCCGGATTGTATATGTGGGAGTTTCCGAAAATAGGGGACCCTAATATAGTAGCCTAAATAGTAGGCTCCTTATTATAAGGACCCCAAAATAAGGTATGCTATCAGCTGCTCTGCAAGCACCATCTGGCTTGTCAAGTGTCGCAGACACGGCATGGAAAATCAGGTTCACCTGCAAAATCTTCGAGACCATTTTTGGAACCAACCCGGTCAAACGGTGCCTTTCAAATGGCTCTTCCCACGAGGGCCTTCTTTGAAGAGGCAAAGGCAGCTTTCAGACGCCGTCCCCCAAGAAACTGCTTTTTGACGGCATCCCAAGCCAAGAGCAGCAACTCTGTGCGAGAAAGACAGATAGAACAGCTGAAGAAGAGCCTCGGCAAAGACCCCGAATTTTCGGAAACTCCCATATGGTCTCTCTGGAACCCTGGGGCAAAGCTAAACCGGTTGGTCTAGAGACCCTAGAAAAGATCCTTCAGGGTTTAGGGTTTAGGGATTTAGGGGTTAGGGTTTAGGGTTTAGGGGTTTAGGGTTTAGGGGTTAGGGTTTAAGGTTTAAGGTTTCGGGTTCAGGGTTTTACGGTAGCAAGCCTTTCGACAGTGCCTGTAAGACATTAAGAACCCGAACCCACATCATGGACCTGTAAGGGTCTAGAGGCCCTGAGCCTGAAGGACCAAATGACCCTTAAAAGTAGGGGCCCTATACCCATATGCTATGAATCCCTATATGGTGTATGAACCTTAAACCCTTTTAGGGTTCATTTCGTCCTTAAGGCTGATCCTATACACAGCAAGCATCTTTGTAAAGCCTTATAGGCCTTTTTGCGTATACTCTGGGGTACATGTAGTATGAGGGAGTGTAAGGACCCATGAACAGACAGAGGGTACATTTGGCCCGTTGAGTAATATCGAGACTGGAACAATAGTTCACTGATACTATTCCTCATGCTTCGCATGATAGCTTTTGTAAATGAATATACGGTTTTACACCCGATTCTAAGTGCAAGTGCCCCTTCATTGTCAAGGCCACGATTGTCGCTGAGCTTGTCGCAAGTGGACGTTCGCTTCAACAGGCCAATCGAGTGTACAGTTCGGGTTCAGGGTGTAGGGCTAGGTTCCTGAGTACTACCCTTTTGCCCTTTTTGGTTTAGGGTCCCTTAATAGAAACCAAATAGTAGGAAAAAGGGTACCCTTATTATAAAGGGGTTACTCAGGCACCTAGAGGGTGTAGGCCCAGACCTTCCAAAATCCCTTAATTAAGGAATATACCTTAAATCATATTAGGGATCCTACTATAGTTTAGGGTAGATTCCTTAATTACGGGATTTTGGAAGGTCTGGGGGGTGTAGGGGGTTTAGGGTTCGTTCTTTCTTGCTCATGCTGTTTTGGAGATCAGCTCCGGGGAGCTAAGGTGGAGTCTTGCAGTGCTGCTATAGAGTAGTAGTGTTCCTAAACCCTAAACCCCTAAACCCCTAAAGCCCTAAACCCTAAACGTGTTCCGGGCTATAGGACTGAGTTGTTCGATCTCTTTGCATTCCCGGGGCTGGGGAAGGGGGTGTTGTTGCCGTCCTGAGACCGGAATGTTCCCGAAATACGAGACTACACAAGGACTACTACCCTGAACTCATGTACCTTCTTATTGGTCTTCTGAACTTACGGATTTAAAGTAGCAGACGAGTAAATCAATACTGGTGTAGCTCAATCCGTGCATAGTTCCGAAGGCTCAGTGCCCAGACCCATTAAACGTGATGATCATCAGGATGCACTTCTTGGTCGGATCTCGCAAACAGGGGCAGGGGGTGGCAGTACTCTCTACTTGGAGGGTCGTGGGACTCAGCAAGTAGGTAAGAAGCATAAATACACATAATCTTAAAGCGCCCTAACATTTCAAAGGAATCCTAATTGGGGTTGTGGTTCCTATAAGTCTGTAAATAACTACTTACTACGTCACCCTAAACCCTAAACCTTAAACCCATAAACGCCCTGGAACATGACTACTTACTTACCAAGTCGCTAAGTCTCCCGACCCTCCGAGTAGACCTTCGGGGGCCTGCCAACTCGCATTTCTCAGACCTCCTAAGACCCTACTTGGAGAGGGCGGCGGATTCAGTAAGTAGGTAATAAGTAGACTTATGAGTTCCCTAAGGGGACCCTAATTAGAACCCTAAACCCTAAACCCTACACCCTAAGGGTTATGATACTAGTAACTTTTTAAGATCCTAAACCCTCAACCCTAAATCCTCCAAGTAGACCCTGAAGACCCAATGGCTCTTTCAAGGAGATACCCCTACAGCGAATCCCAGAAAGTTGGAACATGGGTTTAGGAGGATTCGTGCTAGGATCCCTTATACTTTACCTTAAGGGCATGAGGAGAATGATGTTCCAACTTTCTGGCTTCTACCATAAGGGTTTAGGGTTCCTTAAAGAGTTTCGGGTTTAGGGTTCCTTGAAGGGTCCGAAGGACCTAATCATGATGTGTTTGGAAGGAAGGTAGTAGTTTTGTAGGTTAGTATTCGGGAGAGTTTATGATAATTGGGTAATTGGATCCTTGGGGTAAAAAAAGGCCCGAAATCATTACCAATACTGTTTTGGCGGTTCCTTGTTGTATTTGTGCTATGCTATACCCCCAAACTCCACTCTACTTGTTCAGGCCCCTACATTGCCTCGCACCCTAAAGCCTAGACCAAGGCCCTTACCCTCACATGCCCAAAAGGTCGGAAGAGTTCCTGCAATTTTCCGGTGCTTCCGGCATTCTTTCCTGGTGCCTCGTTCTGCAATACAGTTGGGGATTAGGGGTTTTGGGTTTGGCATGTCGGGTATAATGTCTTGCATGAGCCCCCCAAAGACTTCTTGTGAGGCCTGTCCCCGTAATTAACGGCGAAAATTAACGGCATTTAGGTTTTTGTTTGGCTATTTTGTAGGTTGGGTACTAGAGGCAGGGTGTAGGGTTTCGCGTTTAAGGTTTTAGGTTGTCTGTGTACACCACGCGTTTGCGATTGCAGAGTTCAGCCCAAATCCTTCATACAGGGGCCTGGTTGAACAGGTCTCCAAAATTGCCCCGAAACCCTGCATGACCCCAATATCCGAATCCCTCAATCCGATGCACTGAAGCCTTACAGTCTGTCTCCGGGGTTTAGGGTTTAGGGTTTCTCCGGGTGGCTTGGGGCTCAGCGGGGCCTTCTTGAAGGACTGCTCTTAAAGGACTGACCCTCAGTGGATTGACCTCGAGGGCATGTGGCTTCACAGGGCCTCTAGGGCATCGTAGGGCTTTACATGGGTTCTGGCGCTTCTGTGTGTGTGTTCTTGTGTTTTTGTTTCTAGTTTTCCAGTTCTCTACAGGGTTCTATGGGGGGTGTATTCTTCCAAAGCATATTAAAAGACGTATGCGATCAAATGAGAGAAAGATAAGGCGTTCCCCTTTCGCCCTAAATACTAGTGCCTAATCAACCTAAGCCCTAAACGCTAAACCTCGGGGGCTATTGTGGAATTTTGAGGTACAGCAGAAAGAAGGTTCTGCGGTACTTATAACGGGATTAGGGTTTAGGATTTCGGGGCACAGGGGTTGTCCTACTGATAGCCTTGGAAATGTACTAAGCCTTACTAATGACCTACTTGCAAAGTCGATTGACCTCTAAGACAGAGCCCGAAATACATGCAAATACTGTTCCCCAAGTCTTCCTGAACACAATCGTACGATCACATGCCGCAAAGCCCCATTCTTGTTTTGAGGACGCTCTAAACCCTAAACCCCAAACCGTCAGTTAAACCGTCTTTGTATCGGCAATCGCACACAGGGTGCCATGCAAACACGTTTAGGGTTTGTTGTTCAAACCGGGTTTAGGGTTTAATGTAAGATGGGCCTGTGATTTTGCTACAACTGATTTGGACCAAGGACCGTTAGCCAGACAAGCCACTGAACCCTAAGTGCCTAAACCTAAACGCGGTAGCCTTCGTACTCCTAAATACTCTGTTGCACAAAGCCAGCCAATCCGATTAAATCCTAACCCTAAACCCTAAAATAGCCCTTAGTCCTAACTTACTTTATAAGACTCAAAATGCCCAAAACCCTTGCAGAGTATAGTCTTTGGGCCCAAAGCCCCCTGAACTCTTAGTCCTTTGGAGCTTCAACTCTACGTCCCAAGGCCTGAGCTTGATTGCTCTACCTACCCAGGGCCCAGGGAACCTAGAGCCCCCTTGCTCTTAGAAATAGGGTAATCAAGCTAGGGCTTAGGGGTCAGGGTGTCAGCTACGGGGTTAGGGCGTTGGGATTAGGGGTTAGGGTTTAGGGATAACAGACGTTTTCTGTTCTAACAGCCCTCCCGGACCCCTCCACAACAAGTTTTGGATTCCCTAGACAACGCCAGTTTCCGAAAAAGCTGACTTCAGGAAGACGAATGTCTTCATCATCACGCAGTGTGAGCTACAGCCTCAGCAGATCTAATCTATAATTGGCACATTCCGTTACAGTCTCCATAGTCCATAATGATACCGTGATTATCCCGAAAACCCTGTTCTAGTTTCTCAGGCCGATACGGCAGTGAACCCCGAAAGCCTTGTTCTAGTTGTTCAGGTCCCCATACTGCATTCTCAGAGCCCCCGAGACTGAGACCGCAAGCAGGATACAGGGTCCTTAACTCTGCAGGCTTTTATACACTATCCAAAGTAATGAGTGTTGTTGTGGGATGTCTGTGCAAGTAACCCTGCATACAGATACTCAGGATCCTTTGGGTATGTTTTTTGTTTCGGGGATTCTGCTCATGTCTTAGTGTTTAGGACTTCTGTGGTCATGTCTGTTCAATGGCGTGCTCTGCTTGGGAGGACCTGAAGGTACAAAACCGCTTGCATTCAGCCCTGTGAGCATCTAGATGGCATCCGTTGTGGGGAAAACTCAAAAATCAAGGCCCTATAGGCCCTAAACCCCCAAGCCTCCCTTACTTAACCCAAAAACGGTTCAGGGTTTAGACACAAAAGGACTTTATGTGATACGTTTCTGTGCCTAAGTGCATACAGATCCGAGACCTCAGCTCTAAGCTAAAACCCAGGCCCTATTAAACCCAAACCTGAACCCGAGGCCCTTAACTGCCCTAAGGATTTGGGGGTTTAGGGTTGAAGGGAGTATTCTTGCAGAACGGCCTTTGCGGGAAATGCCACCAACTTCTGACGGTGTAGACGGAAAGTCGAAAGCTTCGATATCAAGCCTCAGCATGTGCATCCGTGCTTGAAAATATCTGCTCAAGCAGCAAAGTCTTGCAATGCCGACCCTTTTCTTTAACGGCCCACCCTCGCTTTGCCCCACCCTGGGTTTTTTTCATGCCTGCAGGGGAGTTGCTCATCTCTTTTGCTGTACCAGCTGTGAAAAGCTGGTTGCATGAATCTCTAACCTCAAACCAGCCACAGGCGCCGTCAGCTTGAACACACGCTTTCTGTGACAGCTGAACCGAACAGGGTTGCACATGCCTCGTCGGAAGTCTTCAGCATTCTGCAACTGGAGAGGAGCTTGAGATAGTTGATTGCAAGAATTAGGGTTTAGGGTTTAGGGGGTTTAGGGTTTAGGTTTTAGGCTAAGCCTTGAGCCTTCAACCCAGGGCCCTCAACCTCAGCCCACACGGTCTGGCTTCTGCGTACTTTTACCAAACCTAACCCCAAGAGCCGATGGCTGTGAAAAGCAGAGCGAAGGCCAGCAGATCTGAAGAAAGACATGAAGGACCAGGGACTCAGGGTTTAGGGTTCAGGGTTTAGGGGTTTAGGGTTTAGGGTTTCGGGAATTCAACGTAAGGCCTGGGGTTTCGGGGTTGAGGGGCTTCAAGGGACCTACAATGTGTTTCTTCAAGGTCATGCTTCCTTTAAGGCTTCTTTCAAGTTTCCTCAAAGGGTTCCGTTGAGGCTAATATTATACAGGGGTTTAGGGTTTAAGCCCCTCTTAACATAAATCATGGGTTTGGGAATTTAGGGTTTAGAGCTTCTTTAGTTTAGGATTGGAGCCGGAACCTACAAGACTGCATTTTGGGGCCTTCTTATCATCAGTTCAATATATTTCCTTAGGTTTCGGGTGGGTTAAGGTACCCCAGCAAACTTTCACGTGGAGGGTCGGAAGACTCAGCAACTGCCACGATCTCCCGTTTCGATGCCGCCAAACACAGAGGCAAATCCCAAACCCTAAACCTTGAACCCAAGACCCTCAATCGCAACAACCCGGAAACCCGAAAATCGGGAAACCGTGCCTGCTTGGCTGTTTCCGGAATACTACATACAAGCCTTCAGCCCTACAACCACTTAGCTTCAAAAATTCATGTGAACCCTAAACCCCCGACCCTAGGCCCTAGACCCTGCACCCCAAGCCCCGAATCACCCGAACGCCAAGCGTGAAGACACCTTCCCTAAGGGCCCAAATAGTATAATATACTTATGCCTTAAGGTAGTCTCTATATAGGTACTTTAGGGTCAAAGTATACTCTAAATGAGTACATGGACCCTTAGGGCTTTGCAGGACCGGATCTACTTCATCCGCATTGAAGACGGCTTTATTGTAATGGACGAGGGTCTCGACTTCAAGGCCTAGGGTTTGTTGTGTTTTGAGGAGGGGGGTAGGGTGTCAAATTGCGTTCTCCGCTTCTTGCATGTATCAAATGTTCTTTTGATTGCTGCTTAAACTAAATGCTTCACAAACCAAATATGAGGCCAGATTGTTCGCCTCCATTGCGCCATGCTGAGGGTATAGGCTGAGGTGGAGTAGGGTTGAGGGCTTCAGGGTTTATCGGGGCTTGGAGGCAATACTACACGCTGCCTCGGTCTTTGGCAGCTAAAGCATTACTACTTGGGCGGTTGAACCCTTTAAGTTGAGGTTTAAGAGTTTAAGTTTAGTTTGGTCTGTTCCTAGAAGTAAGACGTAAACTGCAGCAGCCATAGTTACAAGGTGGGCTAGGAGTTTGCTTAGATCCCCAATGCCCAACCTTTAAACTGTTTGGGCTCTTATGGTTTAGTAGGATCGGAAAGTTTAACCTTTCCAACGCTGTGGCTTATTGGGGGAGTAAGACTAGCTATTTGGGCTAGGAGTTTGGAAGTACATGATTGCTGGGCCTTGGAATCCTGGAACCTCACCCCAAGCTCGAAACAACCCACCCAAGAGCCGTCCCTAAGGGTCCATGTTCCCCACAGCATATACTTTGGGCCCAATGTACCTGTATAGGGAGTACCTTAAGGCCAATGTATATACCATGTGAGTACATGGACCCTTAGGGCGTGTAGCATGGTCTCTGGACCGAAGAGCCTCAAAGCATGAGCCCTTGGAGCTTCGTTGTAAGGGCCATGAATAAACAGCGACATTCGTCCTGGGAGGCTCCTATTATTAATTCTGATTACAGTATAACACGCCCCAAGACCTTGTTCCAAATATTAAGGCTCACATAGTAGATACTTATGCCTTAAAGTCGTCCCTACATAGGTACTTTAGGCTAACGGGGTGAAATTATACTCGTATGGATACGTGGACCCTTAGGGTTAGGCTTCTTGCAAGAGTTGGCCTCACGGCAGTGGGCTGCGTGTGCTCGGAGCAGGTGCTGCAGATCTTCACCAACGAAAGATACGATGACGTCAGCGTGTTGGGGCGCGGCCCGCGGTTTGGGGTTGGAGGTTTGGGGTTCAAGTTATGTGGTGCGCTCTGAACCTTGGTGTTTCTAGTCTTGGCTTTGGGGCTGTGGAGTTTGCCTCGGGTTTTGGGGTGAGGGCTTCAGGGTTCCAAGTTTGACCCTAAACCCTGAACCCGGCTTTTTTGTGCGTTCCGACCCCCGTTAAGGATCCTAAGAACCACCAGGGTAGAGCCATCTCCTTGGAGAGCTCTTGAGTTAGGCTTTAGGGTGTAGGGTTCTTGATGGTTTTGGTGGTCTTCGAACCGAGGTCCCTCAGTGTTGCTCTGTTGCCTTTTTGATTGGCGCCAGCAGAGGAGAACTCAATGATCGCCATTGATAACCCTACACCCTGAGCCCTATGTCAATGATGGCATACCCTAAGGGTCCATGTACTCCCATAGTCAATAGTATACCCTAAACCCTAAACCCTAAATCCCTAAACCCTAAACCCTAAACCCTAAATCCCTAAATCCCTAAATCCCTAAATCCCTAAACCCCTAAACCTCTAAACCCCTAAACCCCTAAACCCCTAAACCCTAAACCTAATAGTATATACTTTGGCCGAAACCTGTACAGGCACCAGATGTTGCGTGACAGTGGCTAGACCTGAAGCAGGAATCTTCAGCCCTCCCCGGACTTTAGAAAAGCTCTTCCCCTAAGGGTCCATGTACCCATATAGCATATACTTTGGGCCCAATGTACCTATATAGGGAGTACTTTAAGGCCAATGTATATACTATATGAGTACATGGACCCTTAGGGTTCATCAAGAGAAGTTTAAGAAAGCTAGACTTTATTGGCCACTGGTCTACCATGGTCTACCCTAAGCCATAATGAACAAGGCATGAATCGAAATTTTGGCGCAAACGCACGACTGCAGGAGGCTATTCGGAGGTCGGGGCTTTCTAGGGGGCTCATCATTTTCTTGAGGATTGGGATAGAGTTCGAGTTCTGTTTAGGGTTTAGGATCTTTCTTGGGTACGTGAGGGACACGGAAAGCCCGATACCCTTTGATTTTGATTGAAGAATTCAGCCTACATCATGCTAACAAACTCCTTAGTAGCTGAGTGGATACACTTTACACTTTTTGGGATAATTTTACCCACTATAAAACTAAAGTGTACACTTGTTTGGGGCTTATGAACTCAGCAACTAAGAAACCAAGGGGTGCGGCTCTCTGGGCCCGAACAGTAGTTAGTGAGCTCATGATTAGCATTCCTCATCATGACTTTGATAACATGTACACCAAAACCTTATTCTAGCTGTTACCAAACGCCCCTGTCGCGCCTTAAAAAAGTGAGCCGTGTAAATCTTCAGAAAGTTTCAATGAGCTCCAGCCAGAATCCCCCAAGGCCTCGCATGTACTTGCCCTTTGGCCGGGGGACGATCTCCTACATCTACCTGGGCAGAGTATACAGGCGAAAGGGTTCAGGGTTTCGGGTTGCCTGCCTGGAGGGTCGGAGGACTTACTACGGAAGTTATCCCATGGAGTTGTAAGTCCCTGAGGGCCCAGGTAGTCTAAGTAGTCCTTATTTATGGGTTTCGTACCCAAAACGGCACTAAAGTCCTATAATCAGGAGTACTTAGACCCTCAGGGAATATCATAATCCCAACTAGGATTCCTTAACTTGTAGGGTATGTACAACGCGACCCTCGAAGCAGACACTCCGAAACCCCGGTACAAGGTATCGATAGTCTTGGCTTTCGAGAGTCAGGCTTCAGGTTACTAATCCTTCAACCCTATGTGTGTTTTCTTGTTGTACCAAAAACTAAGATCGAACTGCGTAGGTTGCTGCTCTTTAAGGATACTCCGCATGAATGCTTCAGACTATGAGGAAACACCAGTCTGATTCTATCAAGGCCTCTAACTTTTGTTCCGATTGGTTGGCGGGTGCTTGGGGGTTCCCCTGAAGCCACAGGCGACAGAGGTCTCAGATTTATGCTTCGGGACGCTTGGGGTGCACGGGGCTTCGTGAAAGACGTGGTAAGTTTTGGGTTCTGGTTTTAAGGTTTAGGGGCTCAGCGGGGTGATCTGTGTCGAAAAGGCTGCTGGGAGATATCCTCTCTGTAAAGCTTTCAGGTATTGAAAGCTGTGATGGGTGCAACTTCAAAGTCCTGTTGCGTCCGTGCTGGCTCGTGCGGCAGCTCCATGCCTTTACATACTTTTACATGTGAGACTGTGAAAGTCGTTTGTGCTGATATTTACAATGCCATTAAAGCTGAGAGTTCAATCTTGCACGGGTCTATGGACTAGGCTGCTCAGATACAAGCCACACTCTCCACTCATGATCCTCCCGTCAAGCCTAAACCTAACCCTAAGGGTCCAAAGGACCCAATAATTAGGTACTTGGGTTCAGGATAGTAGTTATGTAGCTCAACATTTAAGAGAGTATATGATTATTATGTACTTGGACCCTTAGGGTAACACCCTAGACCCTAAAAGAGAAAGCCTCGACCCGCAACCTTAGACCGTACAACCCTAAACCCTACCTGTAGCCGAAAAGACCTACCTTTTTAGGGTTCCTTTTTATGGTTTCTATATATAGTTCCCTAAAAAGGTAGGTCTTTTCGCTTACAGGTAAACTATAGACCCTAATTCCGAAACCCTACATCCTGAAGCCCAAGTCCTTCGGAAAACTTCGGAACGTTGAAGCAGAGCCAACTCCGCGTCCGATTCGCAGGGATCCGATCGAGGAAAGAACTGTGGTGGACTTTCAGCATGGATCCTGGCTTTGGGGGGGCTTGGGTTTAGGGGTTTAGGGTTTAGGGTCTCCGAAAGCCTACTAGGAGTGTCGGGGGACGAAATAGGCCAGCTTGCATCCAGATTCAGTCCTTCGTTGATGTTGAATGTCAGCTAAACCATGAGGGACTCAGTAAGTAGCTAGCTCATGGACTCATAAGTATCGTATTCCAAATTAGGATCCTTCTTTATTTGTCTCCTTACTTCCTACTTACTGAATTTCCCGACCCTCAGCATACCGTGAACCCTAAAGCATGTAAACCCCGACCTCTACAATCCTAAACCCCAAAACCCTGAATCGTACAGTGCACGCTGAACCCTAAACCAAGCAAATCCTAAACCAAGACTCCGACATGTTCGGCTCGGGAGTTCAGCGTTCCGGGCTTTGGCCTTGAAGGCGTTCAGGCTATACCTTGGCCATAGTTGGAGAACATTTTGCATTTTCTTGGAGTACTTGAACCAAAGAAGGAACAGAAACTTATAGCTTTTAATACTATGATCTACTATCTCAAGCGTAAAGGATTTGTCTTGAGTTACTGCCTACACCCTCGTTTTGCAGTACTTGTTGCTTGGATAATCCGTTTTATGGTATTCGGATATTTCTTTACGAAAACAGCGTGACAAGTTCAAAGTGGTGCATTGGGAGGTAGCACCCCCTACCATGGCGCCTGAAACTGTCAAGCGGGCAGGTATTCACGAGGAGTAGACTTCTGGGCACTGGGTTTAGGGTTTAGGGGTTAGGGGTTTAGGGTTTAGGGTTTAGGGGGGTTGCACTTTGTGCGAAGTACTTACTGCGCGGAAGCTTTTTGCTGGCTCGCCCGACGCAGTTTGCGGGGAAAAGGAGATCCTATCAGAAATTGTGCACCCCTAAAGCTCCAGTTACCAAAATAGCATAGGTTTAGGGTTTAGGGTGCAGCATAGGTTCTTGGAGTATAAAATTCATGGTTAGTAGCCTACTATTTGGCTAACTGGAGCCCTACTGTTGATGGACAAAATCCTGCATTACCCAATATAAGGAATATACCATAATTCCCATAGTTTAGAGTCCTTAAGATCATGCAGGATTTTGTCCATCAACAGTAGCATAGGTTCTTGGGGTATATACCCAGAGGGTCCATATACACTACTATTATGGACTTAGGTCCCCAAAACCATAATGGGGATGGTCTTTTAGGGCCTAATTCATAATAGTAGTGTATATGGACCCTCTGGGATAATTCATGGTTAGTAGCCTACTATTTGGCTAACTGGAGCCCTCGGGCGCATCAGCTTCAATGGTTTCGATGGCTTCAGCGGTGCATCCCGGATGATGTCCTCCGATCCAGCTCGATTACAGTGAACCCCAGAAAGTTGGAACATAGTTTTAGGAGGATTCATGCTGGGATTCCCTATACTTTACTGTAAGGGCATGAGGCCAATGATGTTCCAACTTTCTGGCTTCTGCTATATGCGCATCTGCCGAGCTCATGATGCAATTATGCCAACAGCCTGTACACTCACCAACATTCCTCATGAGCACTGCCAATATCATTCCGAGGCTTCCCCACTAATAGTACACAACAACGTAGGCCCAAGACCTTATTCTCATGATTCAGGCCCCTGTATTATTCACGTGCACCAGCACGCTCCTACAATCCCTCTTCCTAAACCCTAAACCCTAAACCCTATGTTAATGGCCTAAACCCTAAACCCTATGTTAATGGCCTAAACCCTAAACCCTAAACCCTATGTTAATGGCCTAAACCCTGAACCCTAAACCCTATGTTAATGGCCTAAACCCTGAACCCTAAACCCTATGTTAATGGCCTAAACCCTGAACCCTAAACCCTATGTTAATGGCCTAAACCCTGAACCCTAAACCCTATGTTAATGGCCTAAACCCTGAACCCTAAACCCTATGTTAATGGCCTACGACCACAAAGTGCGGTTATTAGTCGTGGCTCTTTGTAGCGATTGGGGGGACTCCGGGAGCTTAAAGTTGTCCTGTCCGTTTGTTGTTTAGCGAAGACTTCCTAGACAGATCACAGCAGTCGAAAGAGATAGCGATTATAGTACAGGGGGGGGGCGGCGGAATAATATGATTCCCCTACAGTCCATATAGAACTTTGCTGTACTAGAGCTTCAGATCCCTATAGCATGTTCATCGGATGTGTTTTGTGTCTATGCCGTTCGATCCTTGCACAAAGCGCTGCAACCCGGCAGCTCAACCGACCGCTCACAGCGAGGATGTCATGTCAATGCGCAAAACCTCACAGCATCCTCATAGCACCTTATGAAACTTAGACAACCTCTGATACTAGCCTTTAAAAGGAACCCTCGACAGAAGTCCTATAGAGCTTTATAAAATCCTGGGTTAGTGAGGCGTTAAGGATGCTATGGGGTTTTATCATTTTCCAATCTTTGTGCCTCAGGGAGAACTTGTTTATGACTTACAAGCGCTATCTTGGACATCCTTTACAAGATCCAGAAGATGGGTACTTTAACAAAAGGCGCATCCACTAAGCCGTGTAATACTGGTATGCCCCCTTTTTGGGTGGTTCTGTTTTTGGGGCCTTCCTTGGATGTATTGCTACGGCATATGCAGAATGCGTCTCCACGCAGAGAGCAGTGGGTTTCAGAATCAAGCCCTCGAGCCACAAAGGCTTCGGCCCTAAACCCTAAACCGAAAAGGGGCCCCCCCCCAAAAAAAAAAAAAAAAACGTTGAGAACCCCCAACCACTTCGAAGCCTGCAGCCCCGGTGCACGTACGGGTGGCTCATTGAGGTACAACCCCATCAATCCTGTCTACGTCACACCGCCGGAGATCACGCAGGATGGCAGGTTGCATTTGTTGAACCGTCCAGGTTTGCTGCATTTCCCATGTCGCATACAAGGCTCCATGTAGGCATCTAGTATCTACTTAGGCCTTATGAAGCGGATTCAATATGGGTACTTCAAAGCCTAAGTATTTATGTTTGATATAAAAGGTACATGGAGCCATAGGGTTGCTGAACACTGCAGGCATCCCCCGGATTTTTCCGCAACAAAGAATAGGCCCTTGAATAGGCCGCTATCATTCTTAGCTGCTTGTGGTATTCAGAAGAAAGTAAGTATAAGCCGTTATCATAGTTACCAAGAGGTCCATATATACTGCTACTAGGATAATTCGGGCCCCCCCAAAACCATTTTTGGGGAAGGTCTTTTGGGACCTAATGGGAATGTATCTGGACCCTCTTGGTTAGCTGCTTGTGGTATTCAGAAGGATACCGGAGTTTGGCCGTCAGCAGAAGTGTTCGGGGATTGGGGAAGGTCCCAACACTGGCACAATTAGAACCAACAAGTTTTCCA
Organism: Symbiodinium sp. clade A Y106; assembly: GCA_003297005.1. Classification (NCBI taxonomy): domain Eukaryota; class Dinophyceae; order Suessiales; family Symbiodiniaceae; genus Symbiodinium; species Symbiodinium sp. clade A. Next base: position 23,995 of record BGNK01004194.1, read on the forward strand.
GCAGGAAGCCCTGTCAAATAAAGTTTGGGCCCAAAGTAAAAAGCGCTTGCGGCGAGTTCCTACTCCCAGAGCCAAGCCAAGAGTTGGTACATGTAAATACTTTCTCCTTTTGCAATGGGTCAAACTCTGAAAGAGACCCTAAACCCTAAACCCTAAACCCTAACTAGTAATACACTGGGCCAAATGGTGAGGCCCTTGCTCGACCTTTATGGGGTTTCGTTACGAGTTCCTTCAAGGGTTCCTTTAGGAGTTCTTTCAAGGGTTCCTTTAAGAGTTCCTGTAAGGGTTCCCTGTAAGAGTTCGGTTCCTTTATGCGCTCCTTTAAGAGTTCCTCTAAGAATTTTACGGTGTTTTGGTCATTCCACGCCAAACGCTCCAAAAACAGAAACCCGGCAAAGCCTGAGCGCCATGCAGGACTACCACGTCTATCCCGGAGTTGCTGCGGGCACCTGCATGTTTGGCGCAGGACATCTGCACGGTTTAGAGTTTTTGAGTTTGGGGCTCAGGGCACCCAAGTCCGTGTTGAAAAAAAGGTCGGTTTAGGGTTTAGGGTTTTGGGTTCAGGGTTTAGGGTTGGTTTATTTTTAAGGTTTTGGGGCCTAAGGCTTGGCAGTCAGCCGGGGGAACCCCGAGCCGTTCTGCAAGCGCTAAACCTCGAACCTTACGCCCCGAAACCATAGCCCCTAACCTAAAGTCCCAGCCCTAAAACCCTGAACTCTACTAGCGAGAACCGCAAGGACTAGATGGTATCGGGCTCCAGGTTCGGTGGTTTCGGTTCAGGATAGCATGGTTTATGGCTCAGGGTTTAGGGTCTTGCGGTTGAGTTTTGTTTTGGGGTGGGTTTATAGGATTTAGGGTCCCGTGGCCGAGGCTTTAGAGCTCATAGGGGTTAGGGTCCTAATTATGGCTTAAAGTTTAGTATCCATGCCAGGTGACTGAGCACCTTTTCAACTACTCCGGCATTGCGCACCGACGTGTCAGCCCCTCAGTGTTTGGTTTTACAGCTCGCTTCCTTCAAGGCTCCTTTAGGGATACTTGGCGTTCTTCTGGTTGGCTCTTATTTTGGGTTTCTATATGAACCATAATAAGGAGGCTAAAAGTTTAACTTCTAGGAGGGGTTCAGAAGTCAGCCAAGGATTATAGGGTTCCGGCAAGGGATCTATAGCGTTCCTTCAAGGGTTCCTTTGAGGGATTTAAAGGTATATTTATTGTTTTGTTAAGGGTTTTCAGGGCTTCCTATGCGCGCTGTAGGGGGTTTCGGGGGTCTAAGGCTTTTGTCTTTAGGGTTTGAGGTTTTGGCGCAGTTACAGTAGCCGGCCGAGATACGTGTCTTCAGCCACATAAACTTGGAGCGCCTAGATCCTCGAATCCAGTCCTTTTCGTTGGCTCGTTTATCTTGTTGTGATGAAGCGCAGGCTTTAAAGCTTCGTGGGCAGGTGATGCGTAAGTAGGGTTGCAAGTGCATAAAGTTGCATAAAGTTAATGTAAGTATCTTATATAGTACTCTACTGTAACCCCTCTATACTGAACCAGGCTTACTTTTGGTAAGGCAGAAGCGCTGCTTACTAGCAGTTCTGTATGATATGGAAATATAATGGACATGTATGGACCTATAGTGCCCGAGAACCCCCTTATTAAAAGCCATGATAGGTAGGAGAAAGGGTACCCTTATTGTTACGGGGCCACACAGGAACCTAGGGACTCAGCCTAAACCTCCAGACCTTCCAAAATCCCTTAATTAAGGAATATACCTTAAATCATATAAGGGATCCCATTATAATTTTAAGGTATACTCCTTAATTAAGGAATTTTGGAAGGTCTGGGCCTAAACCTCTTTGCTTAGCAACGAGGCTCCTGCTCTCGACATGGCCTCGCGAGCGGCGTTCCTCATCACCGAGGTGCTGTCCCTTCATTTTTCCGCGGATAGACTTAGGGACCCAAGAAGGAAATAAGCATAAGCATATAGGGATATCCCTACCTGATTGGGCTTCATTATAAAGGGGTTCATATGTGATATCCCTATCCTAAACGTTTGCAGACGTGCTTTTTGGGGGCCCTATGGACATGGTTCTGATCAGAAGGCTTTATAGTATGTAGGGATCGTGACAATCAGGATCTCTGTCATGTCAGGCTCTACAGTTGATGTCTTGTTCCCGGCCCAAATAGGGCAGGGCACTAATTAAAACCTACTTACAATTGTCTTTGAATCTTCCAGAAGGATTTAGGATTTAGGCCTGGGGGTTAAGGCTTCGGCGTTTCCTTTCTCGTTGGGCTGAGACGGCGATACAAAGTCTCTCGCATCACCTATAGTTATTCTAACCATCTTAGCAGCAGGCCTAAACAGACAATGATGTCCCTTCGCCCCAGCTGTATGTATACATACTACAGGGGTCTCAATAACTACCTATACTACTTCGGGGGTTGCTTATTATACTTAGAATACATTACACCCCGAAACCCCATTCTAATTTTCAGGCCTCTACAGTGCTAGCTCCCCTGATCCTTTAAGTATGTGAGTCGGGTAGTAGCTCGGTTTCCAGTGCTGTTCGCTGTGCTCTTGCAAGTTGGTCCATGTGTACCCGTAAACTCCCTAAATCATAAACTCCCTAAGCCTTAAACCCTGAACCCTTAAGCCCTAAACCCGAAACTCCCTACCCCCTGAACCCCTAAACCCCAAACCCATACATGCTACCATTCTGAAACGAGGCCTTGGAGAGACCCTCCCATGTTTTTGGAGGCGAATTCCACAATGGTAGTACACATGGACCCTCAGATCCATGTATCTAGACAGTGTATACATTGGCCCAAAAGTACCTATATAGGGACTACTTTAAGAGCAAAGTATAGACTATAGGAATACATGGACCCTTAAACCCTGAACCCAGTAGAACCCATGATAGCTTAAAGGAATCCTCAAAGGATATTTATAGGATTATAGGAGTGCATAGGCCTTAGGGAATGAGTAGAAATCAACCTGTTCTTCGTCTGCCTCAGGTAAACATTCGCACAGGACAAGCCCGCGAATGGTGCAACCTCACCCTTGGTGATGGGTTGTGCCGGCATCCTACAGAGTTTGGAGTTTTCTATGGGGGCTGGGAATGGTTTGTGGTACTATTTCTTAGGATTCCTTGTAATTTCGGTTTTTCAATACATCGCAAAACCCTATTCTCAACAATCACACCCTTACACTAGCACTTTCCTGCGATTGAGCTTTCGGGCCTCGGGAAGCGATGTACAGCAACTTGTATCGACTTTTTGATAAGGTGCTATCATACAATCAGCCGATTCATACAAGACCATTCCAGACCCTGAACTTACAACGCTCTTCGATGCAGCGGTCGTTGGCAGGCTAATTGTTCTGTGGGTACACAAATGCTGAATCCTCTCCCTATCTTCTAATCATTGCTCCATGTGATTAGTCATTACAAGAATTGTCACTGTTTCTTGCTACAACCTAGCACCCTACAGTAGCTAAAACTCTTGAGTTCAACTACTGTGAGGTCTATCACCCGGGCTGTCAACCTCCAACCCCAAACACAAAGATTACACGCTGTTTTTGATTAAAAACAGTGTTTTTGTTTTTAATTAAGGGCTTCTCACAAGGTGGTAGGGTGCAGGGTTGACGGGGTTTAGGTTTAGGGTGTTTTGAATTAAAAACAGTCTGCTAGTTTCCCGCAGTCCTCTGTGCCCGTCGGCGGCCGCGCTGAAAGGACAGAATTTCCAGTTCTCCAAGAGCTCAAAGCATTCTAAGATCCAAAGGTCCTCAGGACAACTTAAACTCTCCACACCCTAGATGCTAAACCAATTAGTTACTGTAGCCTAAACCCTCAACCCCATCAAGCAAACCTAGCAAAGCAAACCAAACCCTGAAGCCTCACTAAGCAAACACGCGCACAAAACCCTAGAGCCCCACCAAACCAACATAAGCAAACAACGCCCCAAAGCCCTACTTTAAGCAACATTAAGGCAATCAAAACCCTAAAGTCCCAGTAAACCCTGAAGCCCCTTTAACTCTAGACAATCCAGACAGCTGATGACCCTAAGCCTACCTTTGGTTAATAGGGAATGGAAGAATTGTAGTAACAGTTGTTATCATTGTACCCCATTCCTCCATTCCGTACTAACCAAAGGTAAGGTAGTAATAGTAGTTATAATAATTGTACCCCTATCCCTCTAGAACCCTAAACCCTCTAAACCCTAAACCCTCTCCCTTTAAAGGAGCCCTTTATAGATTCCTATAGTAGGACCCCCATCAACCTTCCACCCCTCAACCCCAAAAACCTGAACCCATAAACCCTGAACCCGCAACCCTAAGCCGAAACCTTGGGTCCTAAATCGTATTAAACCCTAAACCGCTAAACCCTGAGCCCTCAACCCTAAAACCTAAACCCCAAACCCTAAACCCTAAAACCCTAAACCCCTAAACCTAAACCCCTAAACCCTAAACCGCTGAACCCTGAGCCCTCAAGACAGACAACTGGGTACCGGAAGGTTTGGGTTCCATGAGCTATGAGATCCCCTATGCAGCGCTCTACAACCAAGAGCCCTTGGCCTCAATGTATCGGAGTTTGGGGTTTAGGGTTCTTTAAAGGGATCTATAAGGCCTTGGGTTTAGGGTTTAGGGTTCTTTAAAGGGATCTATAAGGCCTTGGGTTTAGGGTTTAGGGTTTCTGTTTAGAGCTTGGGTCTAGGGCTTTCTGATCCTAGGGATTCTGTTTGGGGCCTTGGGTTTAGGGTTTTCCGACTAGGTCTTTCTGATTCCTGAACTTGAAATATGCTAGCACCCGTTTGTTACAACTCTACAACTAACTTTCCAGTGCATGTTGGTTTTGTAGGTACGGAGGCCATGTCAAAAGACGTTCATGTCGCATTTCCAATGATGCTAGAGCAGATAAGTATGTCACATATAGGATATTATACAAGATAGTACGACTTAACAAACCATAGTGTTATATTTTCTAGCATGTTATAGCACAGTCTGTTCCATCCTATTATACTGTATCATTATAATATTCTCTACGAGACGATACTATACCAGAACCTACAATAGAGAATATTTCATTGTATTGTATTGTATTATCCCATATAACACTACGTTAAGATACCTTAGGTTAATTTTGATTAGACGAGAAGATCTTAACATACACCTTCAACTACACTACACACACATACATATATATATATATATATATATATATACACACACATACGCACACACACACCTATGTGTATATATATATATATAGTATGTACATATGACGCACTTTCTGTATTTATGTATCGGTGCCTCACCTGATCATATAGATAGACTGACTGGTTTAAACTCTCAGACCACCATAGCCGCCACAAGCCTAACAGCACTCCTGCAATTCCCACCCCCTGAAGCTCCGCAGCCCAGAATGCTAAATACGAAGCTAGACGCCCCCGCTGCCTCTCACAGGACGCAGACAGATGATATGTGTGTGTATGTATAAATGTGTAATGATACATATACATATACATATACATACACATACATACATACATACATACATACATACACATTACATACATACATACACCTATTGGCCTGATAAAGCCAGGTTCGACCTTGCAAGAATTTATCGCTCCAGATCAACCCTGTGTAAGCGCCGTCCAAAATCGTCTGACCCTAAACCCTATTAAACGTTTCCCAGGCCCGGCATTCCGCTGTCCCTCAAAGCACCGAGCTTTGAGCGAGCACGCTTCACGATGGAGGCGGGCGATTGGGTGTAGGGTTTAGCGCTTGGAGTTTTTTTGTGTATCCTGTCTGAATATTTCTTCGAATAAAAGTTCCAGAACGGCTCTGCAAGGGCTCGGCTGGGCTTTTATAGGGTTTTAAAGGACGTTGGGCTTTCATGGTTTTTGGCTTAAGGTCTTGTCTTGAAAGATTCTGGAGACCATCAGTCTACAATAGAAGCCCAAAAGTTGGAAACCAAATAGCCTCAATCCTTAAGAGTAATGTATAGGGGATCCCAGCACTATTTGGCCTTACTCCGGTTTCCAACTTTATGGGGTTTACTATAGTGTCCCGGGAGCCTCAATGCTCGACCCAAATTCTCACCAGCCTCAAAGACGAAACGCTTGAAGCCACATACCCTTACAAACCCCAAAGCTTGAAACCTGAACCGAAATAATTCCTGGAGGCTACGTCAGACCCCAATTGCAGAGGCGGGTACCATCATCGTGGACTTCGACCGTGCGACGCTGCAGGGAGCTCTGACAGTGGTCTGGGGCTCGGTCGCTCGCTCTAGAACCCTCCCAGTTATTTGGTGTTCGAATATTCAGCAATATGATTCCTTAGGGTTGGAGGGATTGGTCGGAATATTTAGTATTGTATGGCCCTTTACGGTAGGGATTTCGGTTCTGGTCTGTGTAGGGTGTAGGGCAGTGTATGTTTATCGGTACTTGGTGGCCTTTTTGAGTTTGGGGCCCTATCAACGTGATTCAAAACGAGAGTTTCAGATAAGGACTCTATCAAGGACCCAAATCTTAGGGTCTTGACGACAAGGATCCCCTTAATTATAAGGGAGGACCCCTACGGTTTTTTCTAGTCCCCCGAGGGGTTCAGGGTAAAAAATTGCTCTTCTTGGCTCCCCCGCGCCGAGGACGCCGAATTCAACGATGGTGTGCCCGAAACGATTGCCTGCAGCTTATTCAGGGGAGGGGAGGGGAGGGGAGGGGTAGGTTTACCCATAGGCTCCATAGTGGTTCCTTTTTGGGATTACCTTATTGGATTCTAAATATGCACCCAAAAAGGAACTACTATGGAGCCTCTAGGTAGTTTGCGCTTCTTTTGAGGGTGGGTGCTTGACGCCATGCTTGGAGCCTTCGTCAGCACGGGCAGCTCTGAGACGATGGGTTGAAGTAGCAAAGATTACCCAAGCCATACATATGGGAGTTTCCGAAAATTGGGATACCTTATTTTGGGGTCCTTATAACAAGGATCCTACTATTCAGGGTACTATATTAGGGTCCCCTATCTTCGGAAACTCCCATATCCTGTATTCCACTTTCGGCATTCACCCTATCACCCCAATTCGGCATGAAGCCTAGGTGTTTAGGCTCGGGGTGTAAGCGGGGATCAATTGCACGACCAGAACTACACCGCTGCATTTACAAGTGTCTTCGACTCACTTCGACCATCTTTTTGTAGTTCTTGCGGCTTTCTAGAAGCATGGCCGGGGACCTTGGACATGTTGAGGTGCCTCGAGAAAGCTTTATTCTGCACGCATTCCTGGACATCTCTTGAGGTTTCTATTTCCAAGCATTGACCCCTGATCCCTATACAAGCCTTAGCAGCTGAGTGGATACACTTTACACTTTTTGGGATAATTTTACCCACTATAAAACTAAAGTGTACACTTTTTTGGGGCTTATGAACTCAGCAACTAAGAAGCTGTGCTTGGACTGTGAACACCAAAACTTCAACTCTTAAGTCCAAGAATATCACAGAACCACAAGCCAGAGACGCTCAACCCTAATTGCACACCCCTCGCTACACCCCAAACCGCCAAAACAAGAAGCCCCAAACCCGATGTCTTATTCCCAGCCCACCGTTCCTGAGGATTACTCTACGCAACCCGATGGTCTCTTCGACTGTGCCAGGGTGGGGCTTTCTAGGATCTGCATCGGATCCCTTATCTTTAATGCCCTTAGGAAGTATTGTTCGTCGCAAGTATCTAAACTCCAAAGCATTGCTGATAGTACCCTAAACCCTAAACTCGTCCTGACTATCTAAACCTCCAGTGCATTGCTGCTAGTACCCTAAACCCTGAACCCGTCCTGAGGGCGCCCGAGCTATCAGGGGATCCTGATATGAAGGATGCTTCTAGTTTGGATGTTTCTTACTGGGTTGAGGGTTTTCGGAATAAGGGTTTTGGGTGTTTGTGGTTTCGCCCAAAGGTCGGTTTCGAGGAGGGATCGGTGCGAATATTACAAGCAGAAGGATAATCCACCTTATGGCTACTCTGGAGGTGGTTGTTTTGAGCAGATTCCGGCTACAGGGCGCTGGTGGATTTTGATCTTAGCCTGCGGACTTCTGGTTAAGGCCTTTTCGTAAATCATACAGTCCCCTAAACCCTAAAACCCCTAAACCCTAAACCCCCAAACCCTAAACCCTAAAACCCCTAAACCCCAAACCCCTAAACCCTAAACCCTAAAACTCCTAAACCCTAAACCCTAACCCCTAAAACCCCTTAACCCTGGAGCCCCTGACAGTACCCTGTGACCGAATACCCTCATGAAGCCCTTCTCTAGCCCGAAGCATGCCTCCCAAAAGAGGCTGTCCTTAGAGTCGTCGGAGGATTTGGGTGTCGGGTTGGTGCACTTGGAGGGTCGGGGGACTTAGTGAGTAGTTATTTTAGAGACTTAAAAGTACCGTAACCCCAAGAAAATCCCTTGCAGGGTAGTTGTAACTCTACCTACTACCCACTTACCAAGTCCCATACCCTCCATTTCAGAAGCCTTATAGATCCCTTTAAGGATCCCTACTTGACTGTTCTAGAATAACTAGTTACTAAGTCCCCAGACTCTCCAAGTAGTTCGTGGCCGTAGATGCTCTCGGCCTTTTCTGGCTGGTTTGGTGGATGCCAGAGCTCCGCTCGATCCTCGTTTGCTTAGGGTTCAGGGGTTTAGGGCTTTAGGGTTTAGGCATTTAGGGTTTTAGGGGTTTAGCGGTTTAGGGTCTAAGAGTTTAGGCTTCTGGTGACCCTCGTTTGCAGGCACAGCAAAACATGGTGAACTAAACGAAACTATAATACATTCGGGCTCGTACGCCCCAAAGTGTCGGACAATTACATCTTGGACCAAACCCCCTAACCCCCCTAAACCCTGAACCCTATATCTCTAAACCCGTCCACCCCCAAACCCCTAAACCTAAACCATCCTAAACCCCAGTGTTACACCCCATGGATATCCAAGTAGACTCATAGAGCCTTGGCAGATCCTTCGAAGGAGCCGTTAAAGCAACCGTAAACCCTAAGCCCTTAGGGTTGAGGGTCTTACGCCACAAGTAAGAACCCTTAAAGGAAAGCTTAGAGTTCTACAGGAACCCTTGAACCCAAAAGCCTCTCAGGAGCCCTAAGAGAAAAAACCTCAGAGCATGAAGGGAGCCGCGAAGCTCGGTTTTTTGGTGTCCTAGACCTTCGACATGGACGATAGCGTTCGAGAGGACGATTTGCGGAACCGACCCCATGACGATTGGACGATCGACGGCATTGAGATCATTGAGAGGCCTTAGCGAAACGGTGTCTGGAGGCACACCGTCCTTCGAAGCACTGAATGGTCCTGTTGAGCGGAACAATGTGCGTGGGCCGCGTGTACCTGAAGAGGTGAGCCCAACCTGTTGTGTGCCGGTGCGACTCTGTCAGTTGGGCCCATGGGTTCGGCTGTGCAGGAGAGCGGGCCAGGACGTCAGCATCGATTGCGCAAGGACGGTGCCTTCGACTGTGCAATATGATTTTGCGCGTAAGTGCTCGCAACCTCTTTCGGGTTTAGAGAGTTGAATCCCTACATAGTTCCAAGGCTTAACCCATCAGTTCCACTAAGAGAAGACAACGAGACGCAGAGAGAAAGAAGGGGTGCGAGATAGTCTTATGAGTCAGTTTCCGAGCCTCCAACAAGTAAGTTGCGGCTTTTGGGCTATGTACCTACCGAACCCAACCTCTTGGTGTCGAGGGTTACTGATTTGTCAATGTATGTATCATCCATGTTGGTCGTCAGCACCCGCAGACGAAGCACAAGCCCTCAACGTGCAGCAGCCAGTCGATCCTCCCAAAGGTGCAACACCCTAAGGCTCCATGTACCCATATAGTAGGTACTTAGGCCTCCAAGGGGTCCCTATAAAGGTACTTTAAGGCCTAAGTAGCTACTATATGGGTACATGGAGCCTTTGGGACAAAGAAGGGGCCATTCCCTCTCACCAAAGGATCTGAAGTCCGTGAGATGGACCGTAAAGTGGTCACGTTTGCCTCGATGGAGGTTCCTTACAAAACTACCCAAACCCTAAACCCTAAACCCTGAATCCTAAACCTAAACCCTAAACCCTAAACCCTAAACCCTACCTATAGTCTCCATTGTAGTTCCTTTTTCTGGCTATCCAATTTTATGGTTAGGATCCTATAATATAGATTTTGGTTAACCCAAAAAAGGAACTACCATGGAAACTATAGGTAAACCTTTCATTCCTGACCCTAAGGGTACATGTACTCACATAGTATATACATTGGCCTTAAAGTACTCCCTATATAGGTACATTGGGCCCAAAGTATATGCTATGTGGGTACATGGACCCGTAGGGTGAGCTATCGGGGTCCTGGGACCAGGATCCCCGCGCCCGAAGCCCCAAGAGCCGCAGAGAGTCCCAGAAGTGGCGGAAGCAGGTTTTCACCGATCCGACGATCCTCCTCCTCGGCCCATATCCCGAGACAGAGCGGCCTCCTCAGGATTCTCGGGTTTTAGGGTTTTGGGGCTTAGGGTTTTAGGGTTTTAGGATTTTAGGGCTTAGGATTTTAGGGTTTTAGGATTTTAGGGCTTAGGGTTTCGGGTTTTAGGGTTTGGGGTTTTAGGGTTGAGGGTCTAGGCCTCTCAGGATTCTCAGGTTTCGGGGTTTCAGGTTTGGGGTTCCCTCCGAGGGTCGGGGGCGGGGGGGGAGTTAGGGTGTGAAGGTCTTTGATGGGCTCTTTCTTGAAATTGTGGAGTAGGTTTGCAGCGAGGTGGTGTAGGTGGGATTAGAGGGTTTTAGGGGGCTAAGGGTTTAGGGACTTTACAAACCCAAAGGCTCCATGTACCTTTATCGTAGATACTTAAGCCTTAAAGGGGTCCCAATAGAGGTACTTTAAGGCCCAAGTGTAGACTAGATGGGTACATGGAGCCATAAACCCTAAACTAAACCCTATAATAGAACCCTCATAGAACTCTTATAGAACCCCTTATGCTTCCCTTTAAAGGAACCCTTATGGGTACACGGAGCCTTAGGGAAAGTTTGGAAGTCTGCCGCCAAATTCTTGAGCCCTGAACTCCCACAGGACGGATGCCCTCGAGGCTTAAAGATTTCCGGATCGAAATTTGGAAGATCGACTCGGAGGCGTTGGTCTTTCACAAGCCAGCCAAAGCTCAGCCTGCACTGTTTGATGTGACAGAGGACTTCTGCACCAATCACCCAAGGTCCGCCAAGGTCCTGCGGACACTCTGTGAGTCTTCAGCCGGCTGGAAGATGTCGAAGATCGCTGATGCACCCAACTTAGTAGCGGGGCAGGTAACCTTGTTGAGCAAATTTAAGCATCTATAAGCCCTATATAATCCCAAAGGTTAACCTTCGGTGCCCTAGGATACTGGACCTGTAGGCCAAACTCCGGATCCTGCCTAAAATCAGTCAGCCCGTTCAGTTAAAAGCTTTGAACGCACAGAGAACCCTACAACGTGCTGGGTTTCATCATAAGCTACTGATACACAAAATCCCACACCCTCTCTGACCAAAAGCTCTTACACTAAAGCCTTGTTTTTTGGTAAAACTCCGTAAGCCCTGAACCCCGTAATTAACTCGGACTGCTTTACCCAAAACTCGCCGAAAAGCCTGTGAGCTCATACCCCTAAACTATCTGGGATCATATTATGTCAAAGCTCCCAAGGCATCAAGGCACGTCGAGGGGCCTCTAAACTCCCAATGTATAAGCTCTCATAGAATCGTTCTGGTACTGTACGTGTTTAACGAAATCGCCATATTTCAACCTCCCCAGACCTTCCAAAATCCCTTAATTAAGGAATATATACCGTAAATCATATCAGGGATCCTATCATAATTTAGGGTATATTCCTTAATTATGGGATTTTGGAAGGTCTGGGATAAGGTCTTTAACCTTTAAACCCTAGCCCGATTACACCCTCAAATCTGTAGTCATTTTTTGAAAGGCTCCTGCCCGAGAGTTTGCATATTATATGCGCCTTCATAATTACCTATACTAATTTATTGGGGGGGGGTCCTTTTTATACTTATAGTATAGTATGCCCGGAAACCCTATTCAAAAAATTAAGGCCCCCTACAGTAAACCTGCTGTCAAGCGTCCGCCCTGTTCCAGGTGCATTTGGATGACCGACTCGCGTGTTCAAGTGAATCTCCCTTCAGCACCTGGGCTTCAGGGGTTACATGGGGGTTCTGAAGGTTCCAAGAGGGTTTAGGATTTTTTGGGGGGGTTTTAGTAAATGGTTCTCGTGAGGGGTTCTATGAGGTTTTTATGGACGTTTTCGGGTATTATCTGTTTTTTTTTTATAAGGTTTCTGTATACGGGATTTATCAGGGTGTTCTGTGAGGGTTGAGGGTTAATGATTGTTCAGGGGTGTATAGGGCTCCCTTTTGTGTGGGTGAGGCTACTTGGAGGGTCGGGGGGCTTAGTAAGTAGGTAGTAAGTAGACTGATAAGTACCCTAAAAGGGACCCTAATTGGTATGGTGCTTATAAGTCTCCAAAATAACTAGTTACTAAGACCCCCGACCCTCCAAGTAACGTCATGAAATAGGTACGTATATCCTTCACGACGGCACCTATTCTTTGTACCTGAACCCCCAAACCTACCTTTTTCCAGGACTATAAGAAAGCGTAATCAGGAGCCCCTAAGGGGTGCGTTTAGTTTGTTACTTGGAGGGTCGGGGGATTTAAATTTAGTAAGTAGGGAACAAGTAGATTCACGAGCTAAGTACCCGAAATGAGATCCTAATGGGGGTTATGATGCTTATACGTCTATAACAGAACTACTTACTGAGTCCCCCTGACCCTCCAAGTAATGGGTAGGTTTAGTTTGGCAGGGCTTACGCACTTGATGGGTCCCCCGATCCTCCAAGTACAGATTTTGTGCTCTTGAGGTTTAGGGTTTAGGGTGGCCGTCATGGCTTGGGGGACTGTGTTCTTGTGGGGTCTTGCAACAGATCAGGGTTATCAAAGGATCTTATGGAGGGGCTGGAGAGGTAGAAATTTCTCGGATCCCTCGTCGGAGCTTTAGCGATTTCGGTGGCTCGTACTTTCGGGCTTATAAGAGCTGCTAATGGCTTTGGCGAGTTTCCGGCTTAAGGGGTTTAAGGGTTGGGTTCCGGGCCAGCTATTCAAACAGTACAGGCTTCAGGCCCAGTTTGCCGTTTCGGCCGAAACGTTCAGGTGGCCTTAGATCCCCGATGCCCAACCTTTAAACTTTTTGGGTTATTATAGTTTAGTAGGGTCCGGAAAGTTCAACCGTTTGCTTTTGTGGCTTATTGGGGGAGTAAGTGGCAGGAAGCTTTGGCTGACATTGAGCTCCATCCTGCATGGGAGTTTCCGACACTTCGTGGTACCTTATTTTGGGGTCCTCATACTACTGTAAGGATCCTATTATTTAGGGTACTATTTCGGTCCCCTATTTTCGGAAGCTCCCGCATGCTGTACTCTGAATGGGTTTTGGTACCTAAGACCCTTCCATGGTTGCTTGGACGCTTTCGGGTACTATAACTCCTGTAGATTACCCTATAGTCCTCAACCCTAAAAATGTAGGGCTTCCGATTGGCGGGTGAATATTTGGGGTCTATATGTCATATGTGGCCAAAGGTGACATGCTTGCGTCCGAACAGGAGATGGAGTCTTTCCCTGCATAACAACGGTTTAGGGTTTAGGGTGTGTAGATTAGTAGCCTCTCGATCCTAAACCCCAATCCCAGTACGCTGAACTCCTCAAACGGAGGGCAGTACTACCTTAAGGACGAAATGAACCCTAAAAGAGTTTAAGGTTCATATACCATATAGGGATTCATAGTATATGGGTATAGGGCCCCTACTTTTAAGGGTCATTTGGTCCTTCAGGTCGACTAGGTTGAAAGAGCAGCCCCCGAGGTTCCACTGGGTGGTCGTCAATATCAGGGTCCCTTTTTGGGTCCTTATTATAATACGGCACCTATTATTTAGGGTACCCAACAAGGGACCATAATTCTGACAACCACCTATATGTAACGATATACCAAAATATGCCTCACCACCTTATTCCAATTATCAAGGCTTCGCATTCCTTAACCCCAACCCGAAACCGCCCTTGCATTACTTACTTCAGCCCTCAGATCATTAACGTCTCCGTTGGAGACTCGCTCTTCGTACGGCCGGGTTCTCGGTGCAGTGAGGAGCAACGAAGTCTAGTCGGCTCGGGTTTGGGGTTCAGGGTTTAGGATTTGGGGCTTAGGGTTTATACTCTTCCCAATTGCTTTTAAGCTGTGTCAGCTGCGGTTAATTGTGAGGGGGACCTCGAAGATATTGTCGGCTTGCACTTGGTGCGGAAGTGCAAAGACGTTAGACACCTGCGATCAGGTTTATAGCCTTAAACCCTGGTTTTAAACCTGAAATGGGATATTACTTTTCCGACTAGTTCAGGCTTAACCTCGTCACACGGAATTTGAAAGCGAAGCACTAAACTCACCAAACCCTGCAGCCGCAACCGTGCATCCTAAACCCCACTCTCAGGATCCTGATGCTTTTGGGACCCTCAACACTACTTGGCATTCTTCTGGCTGGCTCTTAGGACTTTAACTTTTTGGGTTCTTATATGCACCATAATAAGGAGGCTAAAAGTTTAACTTTTAGGAGGGGTTCAGAAGTCAGCCAAGACTAGGTCCTAGGAAACCCGCAAGAGACCCGATGCTTTTCGTTCCGTTCCAAGCAGGTATCTAGGATTGATCAATCTAAATCCTGCAACCGCGACCCCCAGTACACGCCCCCCAAACCCCCCAGAGACTCCCAAACCCCTTAATTAAGGAATATACCTTAAATTATAATAGGACCCCTTATATGATTTAATTTAAGGTGTATTAATGGGTTTTGGAGTCCCTGGGCCTAAACCCTAAGGTGCCTAGATTGACTCCTGGAACCGTGACCCCTATAACTATACACCCTGAACTCAACCCTAAACCCTAAACCCCTAAACCCTAAACCCCTAAACCCTAAAAGGCCCTAAACCCTAAACCCTAAACCCTAAGCCCTACACTGAACTGATCGGGCCGGATGCCATCTAGAGCCCCTCCTACCTTAGAAAGCCTCGGCTTCATTCCAGCAAACGACCGCAATACGTAAACCCTACACCCTAAACTATCCTAAGCCCTGAACCTGCTGGAAAACAAAAGAACCGAGAGCAACATAGCTCTTGATTCGGGAATACGGAATATACAGTAAATCATGCTAAGAAGGCATCTGTAGTTGATGGTGCACACCTTTGTTCAGGGGTATTGCTACCTGGAATACCCAAAACTCTTGAACCCTAAACCGTAGATCCTAAACCCGAAGCCCTGAACAAGCCGAGGCCTTAAACCCCCAAATATCCTACTTTTTGGCGGGCTCCCTATTAACATGATTTCCTTATAAGTTCTTAACCAGGTAAACCCTAAACCCTAAACCCCTAAACCCTAAACCCCTAAACCCCTAAAAAACCCTTAAAAACCCTAAAAAACCCTAAAAAACCCGAAAAAAACCCGAAAAAACCCTAAACCCTGAAGAACCCGAGGCCTGACACCATTTACACCATCCCGCGGAATGGCGAGTGGTCCCCCGCAGCCATGGGCGGTGTGCAGGTCACGCCGCAGGGATTAGGGTTTAGGGTTTAGGGTTTGATGAGATCACTTCGGAGTCCAAGTATGTATGCTTCTCCATTAGGGTCCATGTACCTGCAGAAATTTGTCCTCATATAGTTCTAGATACCGAGATTGAGATCTCCCAAAACCCCATAATTAAGAAATGTACGTTAAGTTGTAGTGGGATGACTAATTTGAATTAAGGTATATTGTAAGGTATATTGCTTAGTTAGATTAAGAGGTTTTGGAAGAAGATCTGGGTACTGTTAAGGTCAAAGTATGCTCATAGGGATACATGGTCCCTTAGGGTCTTTGTTAGGATCTCTGTTGTAGGAAGGGGTTTGGGGTGTAGTTCAGGATCTGATCTGGGGGCCTAGGGTTTGAAAAGTGTTTAGGGTTTAGGTTTTAGGGTTTAGGGGTTAGGGTTTAGGGTTTAGGGTGTTGGGGTTCGAAGTATCTGGGTGCACCATTGTCCCTAGTGGCCAAAGTACTTTCTGATATGCGGCTTTGGACAACAGCAAAAATATAGAGCAACTGCAGGTGAGACTGTAACAGAGTGTGAGATAGTTAGGTACTTGCGCCCTTGGGGTGTTGAATCGTCATGGACTTTGGGGTCCCTTCGAGCTACCATACCGCTGTGACCCTTGGGATATTCGTCGATGTTCAAGATTCTGCATGAGCTTTGAGGCCACATGCTTCTGGAGCTGCATGAACCATGCCTCTTACGATTACCTATCATCTGATCCAGTTCCTCTTTGCTGAGTTGCCCCAGTACAGCTTAAGCTCCTGTTAATAGAGTGTGAAGCTACCTGTTGGACCTGTTTTCGTACTTCAAAGCCCAGACGAAGTGTCAAGGCACAGCATAGAGAACCGGAGCACCTCGCTCGAATCAATTGGGTCTTTACTACCTTAACCGAAGAAGCATTCATCCCTAAACTTTACAGCCAAACCCCTGAACCCTAAAGACTCAACCCCCAAACCCCTACACTCCTAACTTCCGAGCTCCTATAACCCTAAACCCTAAACCCTTCTAATACCTCAAACTCGAAGGACAAAGCCACCCCAAGCCCTGCTCAACCCCTGAATATGAAGCCCTAAACCTTCCACCCCCAAAAAACCAAAAACCCTAAACCTTGGCGTTCTTCTGGTTGGCTCTTAGGGCTTTAACTTTTTGGGTTTCTATACGAACCATAATAAGGAGGCTAAAAGTTTAACTTTTAGGAGGTGTTCAGAAGTCAGCCAAGACTAGGTCCTAGGAAACCCACAAGAGACCCGATGCTTTTCGTTCCGTTCGGCTCTTAGGCCTTTCCATAATAAGGAGGCTAAAAGTTTAACTTTTAGGAGGGGTTCAGAAGTCAGCCCAGAAACCTAAACCCTAAACCCTAAACCCAAAAGCCTCCACCCTGCCTTTAAAAAGGCCATAGACTCGATCCCCAGAGGCCCCCCCCTATCAGTCTTTGGAAGCTCTATCCACCTAAAGTAGAAGCCAGAAAGTTGGAACATCATTCTCCTCCTGCCCTTACAATGTAAAGTATAGGGGATCCCAGCACTAATCATCCTAAACCCAGGTTCCAACTTTCTGGGATTCACTATACTTGGAGGGGCAGGGGACTTAGTAAGTCGTTTATAAGTAGGGTTATAATTGGGGTAACTCCATTTAGGGTACTTATAACTCTACTTATAACCTACTTGCTAAGGCCCCTGCCCCTTCAAGTAATATCTAATATCTATTTCCTAATCCCTCATGAACCCCTAAGGACCCGAAACCCCTAAGGGGTATTGGGCTCTCTGGGTTATTAAGTCCCCTATCTGGGAGTTTCCGAAAATAGGGGACCCTAATGTAGTACACTAAATAGTAGGATCCTTCTTATAAGGACCCCCAAATCACGCACCCCTACCTTTTCGGAAACTCTAAACCCTAAACCCTTTATAGAACCCTTATAGATCCCTTATAAGGAGTCGCATTATAAGGACCCCAAAGAAGGTACCCCTAATCGGCTCTCGCGTTGCACCTAAACCCTCAAACGCGAAGCCCGAGCCGCCACCCCACCCCCCGCCCCACCCCCCACCCCAACCCCTAAACCCTAAACCCTAAACCCCAAAGCCCTGCGAAGGTCGAGCCTCCTGATCCACTGGAGCCTCCGGTGATTGTCGCAGCCCCTGGGGNGGGGGGGGTTGGGGAATTGGGGTTGTAGGCTTTATGGTTTAGGGTTCATGAGGGTTTAGGGGTTTAGAGGGTTCTGGTGTTTAGGGGGGGTTGTGAGTGAGGGGTTGTTTTATTTATGGAGTTGTAAGTATCGTAACTACACGTAGGATCACGTTCGGGCTACTTGCAATTCTACCTGAACCTCCGAAAGCATTATACTTAATGTTCCCTGACAGTAGCCTCTACTAAACGAAGCCCCCACATAAGGTAACCTCTGCAATGCCTCCCGACCCTCCAAGACGGGGCTAGGGTCGACCTTGTACTCGCCCGGTTTTGCATCGAAGGCCAAAGTGTGGAATTTCAGGCTTTAGGGTTTAAGGGGTTTCAGGGTTTTTGGCTTGAGATCAGTTTAAGTTTGGTGTTTCGGGATGTAGGGTTAACAGTTTAGGGTTCAGGGTTTGAGGCTTACGGGAGAGGGTTCAGGGCTCAGGGCTGCCGGTGAGCGGTGTAGTGCTGAGTACCGTTTGGGAGTTTCCGAAAATTAGGGGTACCTTTGTGGGGAGTCCTTATAATAAGGATCCTACTATTTACTGTAGGTACTATATTAGGGTCCCCTATTTTCGGAAACTCCCTAAACGCTAAACCTTGTATAGAACCCTTATAGATCCCTTTAAGGAACCCTAAAAACCCCTATTTTCGGAAACTCCCATTTCAGTTTATGGGGACACTGTTGCGGGGTCTTTTGCCAGTTCAGTTTTGAGTCTTTGCTAGCCCTACTTGGAGGGTCGGGGGGCTTAGTAAGTAGGTCTCCTTAAAGGGATCCTTAACGGGATCTATAAGGGTTCTATAATGGAGGGTCGGGGGACTTAGTAAGTAGCTAGTAAGTAGACTTATAAGTACCCTAAAAGGGACCCTAACTGGGGTTATGGTACTTATAAGTCTCCAAAATAACTAGTTACTAAGTCCCCCGGCCCTCCAAGCAAGGGTCCATGTAGCCAAATGGAATATACTTTGTCCCCAAAGTACCTAGTTATATAGGGACTTCTTTAAGGCCAATGTATATATTATATGAGTACATGGACCCTTAGGCCTAGTTTGCAATTTAGGGTCATGTCTGCATACGGTTCACCGATCGGTGTGGGTGTAGATTCAACCCGGAATCCTAAGCTTTAAATCCTTAAAGCTTGCACCATAAGCCGAAACTGCTTAGGCACGTTTATTGTGGGGCGGGCGGGTGGGGGTGGGATGGCTAAAGCACCTGTTTAGAAGATGGCCGGATAAACGGAGAACTGCAGGTCTGGACCCACGCAATACAGGAGCGTGAATTTTGGCACTTCTAGTTTACCATCGTATAACCGTACCAGGAACCTGCAAGGGATTTTAGTTTACTATGGCATAACCGTACGAGGAATCTACAAGGGATACTGGTAACCATTGTCAGGCTCCCACATTCGTTCTGGCTCAGGTTTCTGCGTGATGGCTCAAGCTTAGGCTTTTAGGGGTTCGGGTTTACGCTTCTGGACGGGGCTGCTGCCAACGACCGTTACGCGAGGCTTTTGGGGTCCTTCTTTGAGCCCTTACGATTGAGGTTCTCTTCTGCCGTGCAAAACCCTAAGGGTCCATGTACTCACATAGTATATACATTGGCCTTAAAGTACTCCCTATATAGGTACATTAGGCCCAAAGTATATGCTATGTGGGTACATGGACTCTTAGGGAAAATGAAACCTGACTAAAACGAAGGTCCCCCCTCCACAAAAAACACACCAAGAGAGCCAATTCCGCGTTGACTCAGGGATCCACCTTCAAATCACAACAAGAAGCCCGTTGTAGCTGAACCATGCCTTGAAGCCGAAGAGCCCTAAAGCTGAACCCCAAAGCCCAAACCCTACGTAAACCTTATGTTGCCTTAACCCCTAAACCCTAGACCCTAAGCGTCTTGGGCTCTCAGGGTAGCTAGGCTCCTCTTTTCTAGAGGCTCTCATGGACTCGATTCTCCTGCCTCAAAACCAACGTCCAAACGGGCTTAGGGTTTAGGGGTTCATGGTTTAGGGTTTAGGGTGATCCGTTCTGCCAACACCAACCAAAGCCTCATCAAGATACTCCATTAAACCCCTCCAAGGGCCGAGTCGACACAATAGAGGGGTAGGAATAAAGAGACCCCTATAGTACCAAGGTGCTCACGGGATCTACGAACTTGGATCAGCAACTGACCTAGATCGAGTGGTCTCCGTTTCTTGGTTTGGCTTTAGGGTTTTTCGAGACCTAACCTTGGAGA
The DNA here is from genome assembly GCA_003297005.1 of Symbiodinium sp. clade A Y106. Taxonomy (NCBI): domain Eukaryota; class Dinophyceae; order Suessiales; family Symbiodiniaceae; genus Symbiodinium; species Symbiodinium sp. clade A. The sequence continues at coordinate 44,005 of BGNK01004194.1, forward strand.
CTCATAGGGCTTTCATATTCGTGATTCTGAAGCATCAACATACGGTTGATGATATAAACCCTGCGTTACCCATAACATGGAATATACCAGGTTTACCATATTTCCAATAGTTTGGAGTCCTTAAGGCAATGGCAGGATTTGTATCATCAACCCTAGTTTGTTTCTGTTGGCATTGGGAAAGTGGCTTGTTGCCGCTGCTCTGCTCCTTGGAGGGGCCAGTTTCCGATACAATGAGTTGCTACACAGTAGCCTCTACAGCAGCCCACTACCTCGGCGGGCAAACCCTAAACGCAAAAACCCTAGACCCTAAACCCTATACCCTACAAGCCACCACACTTTAAAGAAAAAATATACCCTAAGCCCTGAACCCTATACCCTAAACCCTTTTACCCTAAACCCTGAACCCTACACTTGGAGGGTCGGGTGACTTAGTATGTAGGTAGTAAGTAGAGTCATCGGTACCCTGAAAGGGATCCGAATTGGGGTCATGGCACTTATACGTCTATAAAATAACTACTTACTAAGTCCCCCGACCCTGCAAGAAGACCCTAAACCCAATCCCTACCTTAACCCACCACAACCTGCATTTTTGTAGGTTCTTTTTCCAAAAATAGCCTAATATGGAGTTTATAGGGACCCTACAAGAAAGTAGGTTCTGGTGGGCCAAGGTCAGCCCTAAGTTTCTAAAATACCTAGTTAGGAGATCGTGGGCGGGATCACAGTCCGTGCAGAAACAAAGGGGGCAGGGGTCACTCATGCAGCGAGCCAGTTGGGATTAGGGTTTAAGGGTTTAGTGTATATAGGGTTCAGGGATTACCTGGATCCCGAAAAATATGTAGAATAATAGCCTTTTATGGGTGTTGGGCCGTTATTTTACACACGTTTTCCTTTTTTTTGGGGGGGTGGTTATGTAGGCTTAGGGGTTGAAACACTGGTAGCTCTGCCGCCAGTTGCTGGGCTGGCCAGAGTTGATTATAAGGTTCAGGGTTTAGGGTTTAGGGTTCAAAGTTTACAATACTGCAACCCCCAACCCGCCCCTGCTTGAGATCAGAGAGCCCATTGGTCCCCACTTCCGTGTTACCCCTGTGCGTCCAAACAATGACTTACCTATAGTCTCCATTGTAGTTCCTTTTTTTGGTTATCCAATTTAATGGCTAGGATCCTATAATATAGATTTTGGTTAACCAAAAAAAGGAACTACAATGGAGACTATAGGTAAGATGATTTAAGGTACATACCTTAATCAAGGAGTCTCTGGGGGAACCCGAAAGGTGCTCTAGATACCTTTAGAAGACAAGCCGTGAACCCTACCCGATGGACCCTAAACCCTAAGCTCGCAGAAACCACCCTGAGGCCCTAAACCTTGAGCCCTAAACCCAAAGCACTAAGCCCTAAACTGTGAGGAATCGCCGATCGGCTTATTTCAGAATCGCAGCCGAATCACAGTCGAATCAATGAGCCGCTTTTTCTGTTACTAGTTATGTTAAAGACTTATAAGTACCATAACCCCAATTAGGATCCCTTTTAGGGTACTTATAACTCTACTTATTACCTACTTACTAAGTCCCCCGACCCTTCAAGAAGTGGGGTAGTCATAGATCAGCTCCGAGGGTTTCCGTAGGCCCCTATAAACGCTACCGGAAAACTATAGGATTTGCAGGGTTTAGGGTTTATAGGGTTAGAAGGCTTACCCGGACCCTAAGGAACCTACATTTTTAGGGTTCCTTATTATGATTTCTTTATATGAGTCCGGAAAAAGGTAGGTTATTTGGGGTTAAGGTAGGGTTTGGGGTGTATAGGGCTAAGGGGTTCAGGTTCTAGTTATTTCTTGTTTGTTGCATTCTCGGCTTTGGGGTTTAGGGAGTTTGGGTCTAGGTCTTGCTGGTTGTGTTGCTTTCTCTGGGTCTACCGCGAGAATACTGAAGAACTCGACACCAACATTAAAACCCTCAATTTGAAGCCCCATACTTTATTGCAATCCCCACATCCAAATTTCAAGTTCTAAGCCCAATCCCGTAGACATCGACTTCCCAAATCCTCGGTCCCAGACCATCTTGAGGCTCGGCAAGGCATCCTTTGATAGCCAACACGCGCACGCAGACAAACACACACACACACACACACATACACATACATACACACACACACATGCAGGCAGGTGCCCCTCCTAGACCTAAATCCATGATCTTACTAAACCCAACACTCACGCACCCTCAAGCCCCCAACAGCCTAAGGCCAACAGCCCCTAAAGCCCTGAAACCCTTAACCCTAAACAAACAAAGAAACAAACAAGCAAGCAAACAAACAAACAGCCACACACACACATAAACCCTAAACAAACAAAGAAACAAACAAGCAAGCAAACAAACAAACAGCCATACACACACACACGCGCAAACACACACACACAGAGACACACACACACACACGCACACGCACTTTGTAGAACCTTCGTAGAGCCGTACAGAACCCTCTGGAGCCCTTTAGCCTTGTAGTAACCCGTATCAGGTCGCTCCTAAACTCCAAAACCCTAAACCTTAAACCGTCAACCTGAACCCTAAATCTTACACCCTATAAACCCTAAACCTTAAACTCTCAACACATACAGAGAGAGAGACAGAGGTGTACCCCGGTGCGGCTGGTGGGAGTCGACTCCTTCCAGACGGGCAAACTGCCAAGGCCAGGTGTTTGTGATCGGGCCTTTAGGGTGGTAACCTCTAGAGGTTCAGGGTTCATGGCCTAGTATGGGGTTTAGGGCCTAGTTTTAGGGTTTAGGGCTTAGGTGCATTTACAAAGCCTACACAAGAACTTTAAACTCGTCGGGTTCCGTACTGTCGCTTCTATAGTAAAGTTTCAGCTTCCTGTGGCTCTGGTTATACGAGAATACAAGTAAAGGGCCCAAGTAGCCAAATAGTTTAAGTTTCGCGTGAAGGGCTTCAGGTTTGGGGGTTTGGCTCCCACATGCTATACTGCGTGATGCTCTTAGTACCCAACAATTATAGGGGTTCTGGACACTTACCAATCTTATTCCTGAGGGTTCCTTTCACAATTATTAGATTATAGAAGAGACCCCTGAAGCCGTATTGTAATTGTTGAGGCCCTTGTATGACCACCGTGCTATGCGCACACTTGGACCGTCGGCTGAGAAGCTGAATTTGAGAGCTTCCGGGTGGCTGGATACTCCTGCCATGCCTGTTCCCAGCAGCAGTGTTTTTGTTGACAATTGTCTGCATATAATCGTGGCGATGACGAGGAATCCTCAAACCAGAAACCCAAAACCCTAAACCCTTATGTGTCACTCGGCACCGTCGGACATGTTCACTTGCAAGTCTTTGCCTAACACCCTTGAACTCGATAGTTCGGAGCTCGAGCTTCTGGGTTCCGGATTTCGGTCTTAGGGTTTAGGGTTTTAGGGTTTAGGGTAAACCCTTGAACTCTATAAGTTGCAGGTACTCGTGGGCCCTGGTGAACGGCACCGAAGAAGATCCGAATCCGAGGGCCCCCAGACTGGGTTCTCGTTTTCGCTTGTTGGGTTTGGGGTTGTCGGATTCCAGGCATCTATGTGTTTTACTTTTACATACCTTATGGATTAACGTAGATCCCGATAAATAATTTTGGGGAAAGTTGAAATCGACACCTACTTGTCGTTTGTTGGGTTTAAGGTTTAAGGCTTTGGGTGTTGGCGTTTAGTTTTGTTGTTTGTGTTGGGTTTGGGGGTTTAGGGCTTAGGCTCTTATTATCGGCGAGTGGCATGTATTTGGTTGATGGGACTGAAGGGGCTCCTCTTTGCTTTTGTTGTTTTGGTCGGCTTGCGGTTGACGCCTTTGTTCTTTGGAGATGTTGGATAGTTGTATAATGGGATTGACAGGCTTTGTCATGCCAGACAATTGTGGACTTGTTCCCCGAACGTGATGGACCTCGAACCGAGAACCATATGCCCAGAATCATATCCCCTCCTACATACCAACCTACTCAATTACTTGTCTAAGCCGAAAGACCTCGTTAATGTATGATGTGAAGTTGATTGAGGAGGCGGGACCAACAAATCCTAACCGCTCAACCTTTATAGCCACAAGCCCTGCATATCAAAATGAGATATTGCCCCCTCTACAGTTAGAGACCCCAATGACAACGTATCAACCCTAATGCACGTTTTACACCCTAGATATAACCTGGAACCCTTCGCCTTCACGAACCCGTAAAGTAATGGCCACTAGAAAATAGGTTTCAGACAATCCACTTTTCCAGGGTTTCTTACATGAGGATCCTACGATTTAGGGTTTATATTATGTTTGTTGAGAAACTCCTTTACCTCGTGGTCGATGTTACCGTATGGGTTAGAAAGATCCAAAGCCTCCAAAGTCCTTCAAGTAGGGTTTAGGGTTCCGGGTTCAGGGGTTTCGTGGGTGTAGGGTTTAGGGTGCAGGGGATCAGTGTGTTGGGGTTAGGATACTTGGTCCGTCAGGGTTTTCGGTCTTGTCGGGACTGCGCGCTACCACTATCCCAAAGACTCTACCCTGAATGGTTTTTGGTACGTAGAAGCCTACGCTTAAGGATTCGGGCACCTGGACCTTTACGGACAGGTAACTTAAACTCTTCGGGTCTAATTAGGGTTACGGTGTACGGATTAGGGCTTAGGCAGAGTTCAGGTTTTCGGCGTGTTGGCCATTTAGCTTAAATTCTGGACAAAAGGCCGTCACATCCCCAGGCTTCTTCGTCCCAATTTATGCACTCTTTTGCCGAATGGCTGCACATGTCTTGGAGACTGTAGACTAAGCTTATATAATGACTCTTAAACTTAAACTTTACAGTCAAACCCCAGACCCACATTTCTAAAGAATTATTGGACAGGTACCTGGGTCTAGGATTTATATTGAACTAGAATGTTTGTTAATCTTGATTTGAGGGTTCCTGAGTATAGCTATACTTGCAATATACCCCGAAACCCTATTCTGCATGATGATGAATTAATGGCCTTCTGAGTACCATGCTTTAATTGCTTTCTGGGGACCTGCTACTTAAAGGGAACCACCATGAAATGAAGTCTACACTCTATTCCTCCCCGGCTGCGTCAAAGCCCAGGTTAGGCTTTAAGCAATGGTGTGCCTGTATCCCCAAACCGTACGAAATAGTAGGTTATGACCGCTTAGTTAGAGGGTAGAACCCTTAAAACGGTAGGTTGTTGGATCCCAGGGTGGGTTTAGGGTTTATGGTTTAAGGTTCGGGTTTAGGGTTAAGGGTTTGTGCAGGACTTGACCAACAACCCGAACCGGATCATCGACGTGTCGAGGGAGCAGGTTGGGTGGGGCAGGGGTGGCCAGGGTAGGCTTTTTTTCAGGGTCTTCGGATTATGTGACTTAACTTTGCTCATGGTTATGGTACGGCATGTTGGGATCCAGGGCTTATTTTTGTCATAGTTGGGTAACATTTTTCATTTTGATGGATACTTAAACCCAATTATAGCAATAAACATTAAAGGTTTTAATACTATCCCAACCATGAACACCCCTTGAAGCCCCCTTCAAGCCCCCCCTTATGATTTCCTGTTTCAAGTCCTTGAAAATCTAGGTGTTTTGGTGTTAAGGCATACCTTCAAGACCTCTTTGGTATGGTCAGAGCAGGGAGTGCCGCAAGAGTTCAGGGAATCAAAACTGCAACAGGCTGGTTAAGGGCATTGGGGTAGCTACCTAGACCCTGTAGTGTGGTACCTCGTTTTTGGTTGCCTTAGCTAATCTTCTAAGATCCCAACCAGAAAACAAGTTATCCAACAAATACTACACTTCAGCTCAAAATCCTAAACCGCGGGTTCAAGGTCAGGACCTGGGTTCACCATGACCCATCAGTTTCGATTGAACTCTGCAAACTTTAGGATCCACAACACTTCAGAAACTCTGCAAAGCCCTCTAACCTTGATAAATGCTATAAAACCTGTAACCTCCATACAACCCTATAAACCCTGCCTTTGCTTGCAGTTGGTGCGAGAAGCCTTGCGAACGGCGACAGAGCTTCTTGCATGACAGAGGGCTTAGGGGACTTTGTTTTTTGTAGGGTGGTTTAAGGCTACGGCCTTAAGGTTTCGGGTTTGGATCTGGGTTCAAGGTTCAGGGACCCTGAATCAGGCTGCAGAATGGAATTTAGGGTCTCGGGTTCAGGGGTAGGTTTTAGGGTACTACCATAGTTGAAATAGGTCCCAACAGACCATCCCTACTATGGTTTTGGGGACCTAATTCAAGGATGGTGGTATATGTGGACTCTCCTGGTCTCTGAGTCATAAACATGTGAAAGCCCGAAAGCTGGAGCTAGGAGGAGTTGGGGATTCCATGATCGATCAAGTGCGTTCCTAAGGGTTCATGCACTCTGTATTTATTGTAGCTCTTCAGGGCTTTATGCGGTTCCAAAGTCCGTGAATGAGGACTTCTTGGATCCCTAGTGAAACACGTCACCGATCATGAAATCCCCAACTCCAGATTTTCAGTGTTCACATGTTGTGTCCGCTGCTCCTTTTCTTTCTGTGATATCCAGATTGTTTCGTTCTTGCTTACCCTGAGGCCAGCGAGGAGCAAGTTCCAAGATAAAGACCCTAAACCCCAGACCCTAAACCCCTAAACCCTGAACCCCTAAACCCTAAAACCTAAACCCCTAAACCCTAAACCCTAAACCCCAAACCCTAAACCCTAAACCCCTAAACCCTAAACCCTGATAGCTTTCATGTGAGCTCCTGAAGCCGGAGACTAGTATCGGGCCCACAATATGGGAGTTTCCGAAAATAGGGGTACCTGATTCTGGGGTCCTTATAATGAGGATCCTACTATTTAGGGTACTATATTAGGGTCCCCTATTTTCGGAAACCCCCATATCGAAACTTTAGTGTGTGTAGAGATCCGAGCTGACACAGTGCATTTCAACGATGCCTCGTTCTGGTTCCCTACATCCGATCCTGAGGGTTCAAGTACCTGGTAACTAGATGCTCTCTGAAATACTCAACTACAGAACGACTAGCCTACACCTAAGTACCTATTTAGTCCCTTCCACCCCGAGACCCATCGTTAAATCCGTAACATATCGAGCATAGTTTCAAAGCTGCATGACCTGAATCCTAAGCCTTTGGGGTACTCGAAGGATCATGGGACTTCGCATCGAGTAGAGTTTAGGGTTTAGGGTGTAGTTTTCCGAGCCGTTAGCTATAATAGTTATGGTTTATCCTATCGAACCCTTAAAGAACCCCATCACGATGTATCCTAACGAGCCTTTAAATGACCCTATGACGATTTATCCTATCGAACCCTTAAAGAACCCTATGACGATTTATCCTACCGAACCTTTAAAGAAAACCCTAAACCCTAAACCCTAAACCGTCTGTTCGCCAAGGTTTAACATGGGCACACTCGAGATGCCCAGTTCGGAGCTCGAGCTTCTGGGTTTCGGGTTTAGGGTTTGTTTTTTTTTTGGGCTTTAGGGTTTAGGGTTACGGGTTTCGGGTTTAGGGTTTGGGTTTTTTTGGGTTTTAGGGTTTAGGGTTACGGGTTTCGGGTTTAGGGTTTGGTTTTTTTTTGGGTTTTAGGGTTTAGGGTTACAGGTTTAGGGTTGAGGGTTTTGGGGTTTAGGGTTTTGGGGTTTTAGGGTTACGGGTTTAGGGTTGAGGGTTTTGGGTTTTGGGTTGAGGGTTTTGGGGTTGAGGGTTTTGGGGTTTACGGTTTAGGGTACCAGCTTTCCTTAACCAGGACCCCCCACTGGCCCGTTAATGGAACCCTTATGGTCTTGAATAGCGGGTATTTAGGGTATATTAGAGGGTAGCTGGGGGATCTAGGAAGAGCCCATGTACTTCTATGGTGTACTTGGTATCGATTTGGGCTATTTGTTTGAAGTTTTCCTTATCGCTTGTTCCCCACCCTCGGTGTGGGGTTGTTAGATTTTAAAGTCAGCTTGAGACTACTTCCTGGAGTGCCCAACCCCACAGACTACCGTGAGACTCCCTGGAGTGCCCCACCCCACAGACTACCGTGAGACTCCCTGGAATGCCCAACTTCACAGACTACCGTGAGACTGCCCGGAGTGCCGTGAGACTACATGGAGTGCCCAACCCCACAGACTACCATGAGACTACCTGGTAGGGTGGGGATGTTCGAAGTCAAATAATTATAGAGCCCTAGTTTTGGATGATGTCGGGGACGGTTGAAATCGACACCTAGTCTAGTATAGGATCCCTTATACTTTACACCTTAAGGGCATGAGGATAATGATGTTCCAACTTTCTGGCTTCTGGTATGAGGGATGGAGAGGGACCGGCTTTAGGATGTTCAATGTCGGAGTTTGGGGTGCGTTAGGTCTAGGTCCTTTTTTCATCAGGGTTGGGGGTGTGTATTACAAGGGTTTAGGGTTTAGGGTTTAGGATTTGGGGGGTGTAGGGTTGCAAGCTGAAAGCTTGATGTGCGTCCAATGCGAGTGATTGTCAGCACCTTTGTGTCAAGAAAAGGACTTTGCAGGTGCCGAGCTTAGTGTGCCACGATCCGCTTGCATGGTANTAGGGTTGCAAGCTGAAAGCTTGATGTGCGTCCAATGCGAGTGATTGTCAGCACCTTTGTGTCAAGAAAAGGACTTTGCAGGTGCCGAGCTTAGTGTGCCACGATCCGCTTGCATGGTAGCGGAGCGGAACCAGATCAGAGGATCTGGAAGCTCCAGGGTGTGAAGCTGGAAGCCTTGACTGTCGACCGTGGTCGGGCTTCCAAGATGTCAGAACTGCGCTACACGAAAGATGGAGTGCCGATCTTTGATGGGGCACCAGAGAACTTCGTTGGATACCAACGAGCTGCTCTGGTGTATGCTGAGACCGTGGAATGGAAGAAGCGGCCTTTGGTGGGCCCTCGCTTACAGGCGGCCCTTGAAGGAAGTGCGAAATTGGCTGTGGAACACATGGCTCCAGGGTGGATCTCTCACGCACAAGGTGCTTCGCAGCTCCTCCAGTACCTGAAGAAGCAGGTGAGAGCACCCACCTTGGCAGAAGCTGGTCGGACGATGTCTCGCTTCTTCTATGGCATCAAGCGCCGAAGGGGCGAGGGGATGACAGCTTGGATCGTTCGCCATGATGAAGCACTTTTGGAGGCCAAGAGGACCTTGGCGGAGGCCATCCATGAGTATGGCCCAAGCTCTTCCAGTCCNAAGCGCCGAAGGGGCGAGGGGATGACAGCTTGGATCGTTCGCCATGATGAAGCACTTTTGGAGGCCAAGAGGACCTTGGCGGAGGCCATCCATGAGTATGGCCCAAGCTCTTCCAGTCCAGGCTCTACCGCGCCATCAAGGAGGCCTCGTTCGTGGCACGACTATAGCCGTCCAGGAACGTTAGGTCGCGTCTCAGAGTCCGGCACAACTACTGAAGATGGCAACATGGGGGAAGCCTCTCCAGAGACACGAGAGGAGGAACCCAGTGCCCCTTCAGAGGCTCCGGACCACGAGGAGGACGAGGGTCCATGGACATCCTGGCATCAAGACACCTGGTGGAGTTCCCGTGTTTGGGACTCCTGGTCCTGGAAGGCACCAAGTGAGACAGGAAGCGCCTCAGGCTCCTGGGGCCACCACGGCGGCGCAAGTCGCGCCTCCTGGGACGCATCAGAAGCAGCCTCAGCTCAGGCGGAGAAGTTTCTTCCGGACTTTGTGATCGCATGGTTGCTGTTACAGAGGTCTGGATTGGATAGCACAGAACGCAGTGTGTTGATTGCCAACTTGAAGAACCAGTTCACTACAAGCCGAGTGAAGGAAGCCTTGAAGCTGGCCTGGCCTGATGAAGACATCAAACGAAGAGATGGCAACAAACACTCTGCGATGTTCACCACTGAGGAGGAAGCCCTTCTCGCCGAGGCCGATGAGGAGAACGAGCTCGAGACCCCCACCTGGGAGAACGCGGAGGAGGAGTACGCCTATCACGCTCTTGAGGATGACGCGCAGGAGGCGTTGGCAGCCTTACAGGAAGCTCGGAGAACGCTTCGGGACGCCCGCGAGAAGCAGGCACAGATGCGTCGCAACAGAAGCTTCTTTCCCAGTAAAGGTTCCGGCAAACAGCGCTTCTCCGAGAGACCTCCGATCCGCTGTTTCAAGTGTGGAGGCCCCCACCGCCGTGTTGACTGCCCGGAACTCCAAGAGAAGCCGAAGAGTGAGCATGTGAGCTTTGTCTTCAGCGCCATAGAGGAGAGCAGTGCTGCACCCGGAGGAGCTGCGGAGTCAGAATGGCTTGGAGAGTCAGCACTGGCGGCACAGACCGAGCAGGCCCTCATGGCGCTCAAGGACGTGATCACACAGGGGAAGGCAGTGATTGACGGCGGAGCCACCAGCAGCTTGGGTTCCGAAGAGGCTATGCAAGCAATCGCAAACCTGAACTGGGCAAAGCATGGCAGCGATGGCATTGAGATATTGCCACATGAGGCGCCACTGTTCCGGTTTGG